>JAQIXX010000358.1:0-65301 GCA_034700605.1 Willowsia nigromaculata | reverse complement strand
TTGTTGTGCATTTATAATTGTTGTGCATTTATAATTGTTGTGCATTTATAATTGTTGTGCATTTATAATTGTTGTGCTTTTTTAATTCCAAACTCTTATAACTGTTATTTTTGGCTGCCTTGCAATTTCATTGCATGAGTTACTTTTTACCAAGCCCTGCTTTCTGCGCTTCCGATTTAGCATTACCGTAAATGGAGAACAAAAATGAAAATATCTCCAAAACGCTTGAGAGGTGCAACGTAAAATTTAATATTTAGAGGTTTTCGACTATGCTCTACTCAATGGAAAAGGAATTTTTAAAATCGGTCATTGGCTTATCCGGGTCATCCCATTGTGAATGGTAGAGCGAAAGACGAGTACTGTGAGTACATCAGAGAGAGAAAGGGACTAATACATAAACGACAAACATATTCATGCATTCAAAAATGGTGACGCAAGCTTAAAAAACAAGTTTACTACTACAAGTCGTTTTCTTATTCTTTTCCCTCTCTATTTACCAGTGGTGATTTACGTTACCTGGCTATTTTCACTTATTTGTACCATTTTATCATTATTGACAGTTGGGAAAGAGGAGAAAGGAAAAGGAAAGTAAACTTTTTCACAAAAATCCCTAATGCCAATTCAGCAAAAGAATGTAAGAAGACATATACACATACATGGAGACGGTGACGACAACGGCGGAATCGACATCATCGTGGCAAACGGAAAGCGGGTTACATAGTGGTGGTATTATGTAAATCAGATTGGCCGAAGGCCCTCTAACACGTATCCTTTCCGCTTGCTTTCTTTACAGATTTTTCCTTTTTAGCTTGTTGAGATTGGTTTCCTCCTCCTCCTCCTTTTTCTTCTTCTTCTTCATCTTCAACTTACTATATTTTTTTTTGTTATACTCTAGATTCCTCTCTCTTCACTCGATCTCTTCTTTCTCTCTTTCTCCCTTTCTCCATCACTGAAATGGACAGGAAACATTGGTGGAAATCAGTAGTGAGGATTTATTGCTTCCTTCTTTAAGTCACAAGAGAAAATGGTAAATAAGTTGCGATAAAATGTCACACGCAAACAAAAAAGAGAGAAAAATTCAAAGAGGAAACAAACTTTTATATTGCCTTATTGAAACACACCGCATCGCCGTCGTCTCAAGAATACGTAAAAAAATCGAGGAGAAAGAGAGTCAAACCGACTTTTGAGAAGATTCACATTATTATTATGTATATATATTTATTTGTGTACGGCAACACAAAAGAAGATACATTTGAGTTGACTGCAGCACTACTTGACTATATATGGAATACTAATGTATACATCAACTAGGGAGGAGGTAAAATGCCATAATAGTTCTAAATTCACGTAGAAAGCTTATGTGTAGGCTTTTTTCTTCAGAGAAAATGTAATCTTTGCCAGTTCACTACAAAAACGTAGCGTCTCCTCCTACCTTGGCTTTTTCAAAGGGTAAAAGGAGAGGAAAAAATTGTACTTTAGAATAAAATTTCATTTTCAATCTTGTTTTATTGCTTTCAACTTTTTTCCCTTTCTTTGATGATGATAATAATATGTATTCAATTGAGTGGACTACTTTTCTCTGTACGTTTGATTGTTGGTGGTGGATTATTGGGTAAAGAGGTAAAGGGAATGAGGAGAGGAGTGTGTTGAGTGGAACAGTATGTTTCCTGTTTCCATTGCTCAGCATCCGCCGATTGCTTATATATTGTACGTTTTACTCCTCCTTCGACAGTAATAATAAGAACTTTATTTTTCTGTTTTGCATTTAATGTGTTGTGGCGGACATGTGCCTAAACGAGTTGGCCGCAATAAGTTCCAATTTATGCAGAAAAATGGGGGAAATTGCCTGACCATTTTGATCAAGAGATACTACACCACACACAGAGAGTCTTTGGTGCAATCTTGCAAACGTTTCTTCTTTCTTCTTTTTTTATTTCAAGGAAAATCTCGACAGATCGTGGTCGGATGTGCAATCTAGGCGATTCTTTTTGGCTGAAGATTCACTCTTTGATGCTCTTCCGACAAAATATCCTTAGTTGGCCATATCCTCTGATAATCTTTGACATATCAACGGTAAATAAATTCTGTATTCTCAAAGAATGAATGAATAGAAGAGGGAAGATTTTCAAAAGAGACTATAAAGGAAAAACATTGATTCACAAATAGGCATCTTCAGTTTCTTCCTAAACGGCTACACCAAGAGAAGCGTTTTCCGAATGTAAAAATCCTATTTGTTACAAGTTACCTATGATTTCGCGTGTCATCCAACTTGTCTCGCCATTTGAACGAGAACGATACTCATTTAGCTGTTTGGTTATCTTACTTTTTCCAAACGATGAAATTGTTCGTCGTTTTTCAATCATACTCTTTAGTTGTCACTGTAATATGAAGACATTTTTCTAGCCCACTCGAGACAAGATAACCGGAATTTTCTTCTGCTAAAATGTCTACTTGGAATACGTAACAACGCAACATCAACCATTCTTCTTCCCTCGATCAAGCTTTTTTTTTGATCAAGCATAGTTTTCTGCATAGACGATGATGATTCTCATGCAAACGTAGAGGGAGAAATGTAACCAAGTGGGTGGGATTGAATTGACTTCCACTTGACTGCATTTACATTTTTACATATATTGACTTTAGTGGAAAGTGGAAGTGACTTTGCAGGTTTGACTCCATACGACACGGTGGCGGCAACGAGGAAAAAAGAAATCACTAGAAAAGCAAAAGTGTATTGATTTCTATGAAGTGCATTTTCCTATTGTATGTATGTATATGTGCATACCCATGTCACATGTGTAGTTTCACTTTGGTCTCCAGTTGAACATAAAACACTTTGCGTTTTCGTGCGCTACTCACTCAGTACACTGTACATACTTGAGTGTTCAGACGACTGGTAAAGTTTATGTTCACATCAAACAGATTTTCATAAGGATTTACGAGGAACATGGCAGAAAAGGGCACGTACGAAAAGCTAATATATTTATTTTTTTCCAAGAATTCCGGTATTTCCAGTGTCGTATTGCTTACTAACCGCTAAAAAGTATCCAAGTTGAAACTCCCTTCTCTGTACCCGGTTTGTCTAGTCTTTCATATGAACCTTAATCGTGTGCTAATTTATGGGATATGAAGCTATTCATCACGATTTGTGTCAGAATCACCTTTCTTTCCCCTTTCCTCACATGCTTTAATCCGACTTATTATGTATGCAATTACGTAAGTCGTTTTTCTTAAAAAGATGCTTTTAACTGAATTCTGTAGCAGACATTGTTGAAAATCAAGTAAGCTCAAATCCTTTCTTGAAGCAGGGAATAGAATCATCTCTATATAATCATCACTATCATGATTGCACTTGGTCATAATATTATATGCATTCTGCTGTGTTTCCAGTATATTTAGTACACATATAGAGTACACTCAAATGTTTCCAAATACATAATCGTAGGCATTTCCATTTACAGCGTTTTCTGAGGGAGTATTTGCCTAAAATTGTATTAGAAGTAACTATGCCCTCTTTAAAGCGAATCTACGCGTCTAGCTGTCAAATTGGCTGCTGTGGTGTAAGGGAGTGCGAGAAAAAAAAGAGTTAAAGAAGAGAGAGTAGGAAACTAACGGTTTTCTCTCAAGGGATTCATCCTTTTCACACACTTTCCGAATTCCATTAAGCACCGCTTAAATGTAGTCAGTGAATGAAACACTTGTCTTTGCTTGTTTGGTTTGCCAGTCTTCTTTGTACTCACATACTTTCCCCTCTCCCGACAAAACTCTCCCTCTGCTAAAATTTGAGCATGTAGTTCGTTTTCTTTTAGTTTTTCAGTTCATTTAAAACTGTTTGTAAATTCTGACTCAAGCTGGATTTACGGCTTGTTCAGGGTGATGTATCATTCGCCATCATCATCGACCTTATATAACGGGAAAATAACGCTTACTTCGTGGCCAACGTGGGGCAATATGCAACAGACGAAACTCTTTTTGTCGAATTACTGTCTTTTAAACTTGCTTTCTGTCCAACTACCTTTTGTATTAGTATCTTACTCTGAGGTAAACGTATAGGGTCAGCTTTTAGATTTAAAAACTCCGTGCAAGTTTTATTAACATACATATGACTTCCAAGTGAATTCGGGCAGGATGATTAGTGTGTACACTGTTTTACTTCTTTCAGCTGAACTCCTCATATTGGCTGATGGGCACCATACAAAAATGTTTTCCAATTTTAGGCACACTTTGACCAAATCTTATCCTTAATGGGAAAAGAAACGAATGGCCGTGGCAGACCATACGACAAACAGAAATCTTGAGAGGTTCCTCTTACGGTAGATATACAGTTGTCCCTGTTTAATACTTGGAAAGCAAAACTATATATATATACATCGCGCCATATTATATATTGTGTGAATATATTCTTTCCAGATACATCTGTTCTATACAAATAGACCACAAAAAAGCTGAGATTTTTTTTCCTTTTCAATAAAACCTGCGTTTTGTTACGTTTTTTTTCCTTGAGCATGTTCGGAAATTCAAGATTCGTTGAATTCACCTTTCACAAGCGCTCCTCATCAATTCAAGTGTTGCAAACTGTTATTTAATGTGTGCCTGCTGCCACTGCTGCTTTCCTGCTAACAAAATCGGCATCAAAACAGAAAAATATACACGAGCACAGCACAACAGCCTTAACAATGTCAGTTCAGCTATCACTACTTGAGAATTTACTTCTTACTCTTCTTATGTAGTCTCTCTTATAAACAGATTGTTTTTCGGGTTTCCCTTGTGGGCTCCATTTATTGCTTCTGTGTCTCCATTTCTCCAATTTCCATTGTTTTTTCTTTGTCCTTTTTCTCGTTCTCACTGACTGCCTCTTTTACCCTCTTATTTGCTCTTCTTTGTGGAAAATAAATTTACGCTAGTAAGCTACTTCTCTGAGAGAAAGAATACATGAGAAGACGTGCAAAGTGGCTTCGTTAGAATTATATCGTTTCTGGTCGTTATTCGAAACTTATTTTCTGACAAAACAAGGTTGACTGACTCACACAAACAACTTTTACTAAAAATGCAGAGAAACGGTTCGCACAAGTATATAGACACCCTCATAAGAAGCGAGAACATTTTTTGTCAAAACCATTCCCTACATGTTGACTGACAACCCAGTACAATCTTTCTAGCTGGCTTGCATTCATACAATTATTTTGAATTTTGTGATTGATTATATGGACCGTGAAGTTGTTGCCCATTATTTAGCGCTTACAAAGAAAATAATGATGATGATGCTTCATAGATTTATCACACCTACACATAGGTATAGACCGAAATACGCATGTCGTATAGTAAGTATGGGGCATACATGTACATACGGTAGCTATGTTTATTATGCTGACTCACTCTTCAGATTCAGTTTTTCTTATAAAGAGAGAAAGCGTAAATGCTAATGTTTGCTCATAATAATCACATTATTATCTTCACAGTAGTGATTTGCAATCCATCAATGGCAGCCATTAAACGAATCAATCACTGATGACACACTTGATAATCTGCAAAAAAAGACGAAAAAATTGCTTAACCATCCTGTTTCACACTCACAATAGATGTGCGATATTAAGGTTTTATGCAAAGTTTGAGTACACGCTGTTATATCATCGATTACTGATACAGCGTTACAGTTTTTTTTTGAAATTCCATCATTTCATATCCCCAGATCACTTTGGCAAGGCAAATGGTAAGAAAGAGAAGCAAAAGACGTGATGAAAAATTGAACGATGAAAATTTATGCTGTTCTACCTTGAACATTTGAACCACTCTGGATTTTGCACAGGAGAAATGTTTATACGCTCATCATGTAATTTGAGCACGAAAGGATCAACGAGTCGACATCATCATCATCACCACCATAATATTATTCCGTCGTCCGCATCATCATCAGCAGCCAACCGTCAAACGCTTGACACGTAAAACAGAAAGCAGTGTATAGAATACATGTACCCTTTAATGCAGACAATTTAATGACTTCGTCAACATCCTCAACAAGACTCAAGTTGCTGAAAATGAAATCCCCAAACTTTTCCTGTGATCGGAATTCAAAATATTATATTATATGTATTCATAATGAATGATATATGTCATGTATTTTACAATTCAGAATATAATATACCTAGGAACATGCTACCTTCCCTTTCTTCCTAGTTGAAATACAAATAGCAATTTGTTGAGGAAACCACATAGCTCATTTATTTCTCTTCTCTGTCACTATCTTCCTTTCTGCAAGCGTTGCGCACAATTCTGACAATCTGTGCCTGTCTATAAAGTGCACATAATATTTGTACATCTAATGCCGTTTATTTCCACCACCACCACCAAGGTTCGTTGTTTGCCTTCTTTGAAAGGGGATTGATGTATGCAGGAGTTCTATGGGATGATGTACAAAGCAGAATGCTTCTTTGTGATGAATGGCAGCGTAGATTTTTCCTCAAAAAGATCATTTGTCACTTTGACAGTTTTTCGCGTTTAAATGCCTTGTTTAAAGTCCTGAACATTTTGCAAATCGCAGTACAGATGTCATCAGTATGTACATTTACTCTGAGAAAAACTAGTTTACATTTTGGAAGCTGGAAACTTGACTTTTAATTTTTCCATTAATTTACATATATACCTACACTAAAGTCCAGACAATAATTGTTTGATATGAGATGGAAGAATAAAGTCGAAATGCAGGGAAGAAATTTTTATTAGGCCGCAGGGGACTTTTCAATACGACTATTCAGCTTTTACTTTATACACATAAACTGTAATGTATCATACATAATGGAGTAAGTGTAAGGATAAAATTGGCGCTAAAAATCAAACAGTAACAAAGGACTGGGTGTCGGAGAAGAGATGCACGGCTAAAACTTATCTGTGAGAAACCAACCATAAGCTGGCTTCAGAGGAGAAATAAAAGTATAAGTACGTCGATGAAATGAAAAGAATCAAAGTCAGAGTCTCCTCTTTCTCCTGCTTTTCTACTAAAAAAGATTCATCCTTGAATGTTCCGCTTCTTCTATACGACTACTTATTCTGTAAAACATGATGATGCGATGAGAAAAAGTGTGTGGAGTAAAAAGTATTTCAATATAAGTAATAGCATTGATAGCTGATATATGGTTAGCGAGTAAAGCTAGAGAAGAAGGTCGGTCGGTCGTAGTGAGCAATCGAGTGGAAAATAATCAATCAATATTCCTATCCTTGATTGTCTCCCAGTCCTGTTTTATGAGGTTGACGAAACGCTCATAAAAAGCAGTTCTTTTATCCGATTAGATCCATTCCAGTTTCGAGTAATACTCTCGATCTCGGATTACGTTTTTGTCCTTTTTTCCTTCCTTCTTCCCAATCTCTCTGACTACAGCGATGTGTACTAGTAGTGGTAGTGAAGAACATACATATTTACATCTATACTGTTTTCTTCCTTATTATACTTGCATACAACGATTGACATTATGTAAGTAATATGAACAAGTAGTACGTATCTCAATTTTATCCTTTTTTCTTCTTCTCCTCCTCTCTTCCAATACTTCCTTTTCTGGTTTGTTCATTTCTGACTTTTCCCGTAAAAGTCACTCTCTCTCAGCATACACTCACTCAAACATTGAGAGAGGATCTCTTTGCATTCCCTTTTCATCTTATTTTCTTGTTTATAGCGAGCTTCATTGGTCGAGTAACGATTGTATTCTGCACATTTGCCTTTTTCAACAAAAAATCTATCCATGTATTTATATCAGTTTTTCATTCGCCTTCTTCCACTTTTGCTTGTGAAGCTATTGTACTTTGCGTATGAGAGTACACTGCCGACGGAATGGGGGAATGAGCATCTGATTTGAGTGAGCAGAACAGAAGTAGCATCAACATCACATTTGCTTTCTTGTTCACTGAAAATCTTATTCGCATTCATTCATTCATTTCCTTCTCAATTCTCAACACAGAAGAACTTACGACTTTAGATGAGATTTCTAGTTGAGTTTTTTACTTCTCTCCGGTCTGAGTGAAAGAGAAAAAAGAGGTATTATAAGTTGAATGAAAAAGTGGTATTATTACTTGTTGTTTATAGCTTATAAGCATTATTCCTGATTCGTACATATAGATTTTATGGTCCTCTTGATAGACAACGACAATGAAGGAGAAAAGGAGAATGTTGGATGCGGATTCCGTTTTTTTTCTCTTCTCCTCAAATCACTGAGAGCAGAAATATCTGCTCCTTTCTTCCATGCTTAACATCCTCCTTTTTTATTTAAGAGGGAGAACAACAATAGAAAAGGGAATAAGACTTTGAATTTTCAATCAAGCTTGGTTTTAATGACAAATTTTCTGCCTTCGCTCAGCTTTATTAACTCAACCAGAGAGAGAAAGAGAGAGAATGAGCACTGCACAATATGTCAGACCAACAAGAAGCAAAGATTTTCATTTAAAAAACTGTATATTCCTCTATTTACAGATGGTTTTTTCTTGTTGAGGGCATATTTTATGTTGTTTTATATGAGCCTTCTTACCATAAGTCTGTATTGAAAATCCAAGAGAAAGAAGGAAAGTGTTTATAGGTATATACAAAAAAGTTGCTTAATATTATAGCCTATTCCATGTAATACATAGCCCGACTTAATTAATTGAAATTTTTTGATTACAGATTACGATATTCCTTGTCCAAGCTGTAAAAGTTACAATAAACCGGTTGACTTTTGCTAATAAAATCTGGCCTTTTGTTTCCCTTTCGCCTCAACTTTTTCCCTTGCTCTTTGTCAGATAAAAAATGTTACGCGATGAATTTACGTAGTTTTACCTTTCTTTTCACTCCTGCTGCACTGCTTGCAGACACATAAAATCTCTGAAGAGAATGCACACATGAGCGTTAGGGAAAACGGGTTTGGTTTTTAGGACTGCGTGCAGACTTCAACTGCCATGATGAGCACCTCTTCTTGTTTTATGGCTCTGGGGAGAGTGTTACGCTCCCTTTTGTTGTTCTTTACCTTCATATTCATGAACTTTTTTTACTACCTCCTCTCCTCCTTTCAGGTATTTAAGATTCCCAAAGTCCTTTTTTCTACATAAGCCGTTTTAAAAGCCAAAATCCAAATAAGAGTCACACATCGTTTCTCTATTCCTCCACCCTCCTCTCTTTCACAACAGCTCACCTTTTTTCCACATGTGTGCTCACTAGCTATTTCCGGCACCGCGAAAAGTAAACCATTTTTTCCTAGAAAAAAGTTTGCACTTTCCTTTTAAAAGGGTTTCTGATATCAAACCCGCTCTGCGACCTTTCTATCCCTTACCTTTCTTGCTTGGGGTATATGAGTTTGTGTGTGAACCAAATCAGCTAGAAAGTTAAACGAAGCAAAGGAGATAATACCAAAGCTACATGCCACCAAGTCCCTTCCCTTTCACTTGCGTTTATTTTACCGGGTGAATGAATGAATCTTCAGAATAGGTATAACATCTATGCATATACCCGCTATTTTATCGCATTTTGCGGAACGGCATCACTGTTAATGATTTGAATGATTTTAGGAATGATGTCTGTCTGTCAAAACAGTTACAACAAGCGTTGCTGATACTCAAACTTATAGAAAGAAATAGAGATGCATAGCAATTTTGCAAGTTTTCCAGTGTGTTTTGGTAATGCTGACTTTTCCCTCCCTGACACAAAACATAGAATAAAGAACTTACGGTTGATTATGAAATCTGCCAAGAATCTCAGCTATGCATTTATACATCTCCGCTGAAAGCATACTTTCTATTTTCAAAGATAAGGATTTCAGTAGTGAATACACTTATTTACAACCAGCCTTGTTTTTATGGTCATATATCTAAACAAAGCGATCCGCAATCTAAATGCTTGGTCACGGAGTATGCATGAAAAAGCAAAAAAGGTGTTTTTATTGGTTAAGTCATTGCACTTGGGAAACGAGGAAGAATAAAAGAGGAAAAATCTTTTTCCCAGTTTCATCAGTTTTCATAGATTTTACCTCTCCTTCCTTTTTTACCCGTCTCAAAATAGAAATACACAGAAAGGAACGAGTCTTTTTGTCATTCCAGTGGCAGTTTAATGCTTTACGATTCTACTCTTCATTTTAGTCAGTAGATGTTTTCCCTCATTTCCTTTTCGAACATTTCATTCAAAGGAAGAATATATTATGGCGAGATTGAAAACAACAACAGGATCATATATGGGGTATGTGAGAAAAATTGCAAACATGCTAAATCCTTTTTATCCAGCTGAAAACTCACCGTTCAAAGCCCACCATATATAATCATTGCAGCATTTTTATCGCCTTTCATCTTGTGGTACATCCGCATGATTCACATTCAGCTGAAAGAAATCGGACATGTCGGTGGACTCGAAAATCTCAGATGCTAAAACTGTTCAACATTTGTAGGGAAAAAACTTGAGCACCTGCATTAGTCGAATTCAAATATATTGTAAACATTTCTTGTAGGCTCATATACTAAAATGCATTGTAAACGTACAATTTCACATTACTATTACATGTTATTACTCGCCTAACATTACAATAGATATATTTCCAATTTTTTGCATTTTTATAGCGTTTTGCGCATTTGTATTCCTGATTTTGTCTTGAGTTTAGCATGAATACAAAGGAAATTTATAAGGAAACGTCGGCGAAAAAGTGTTTCGTTGTGGTTTGGTTGTGCATCCAAGAGAACACTAAAGTACAATTGCCACGCAAACCATATTCAATAGAACAATAAGTAACAAAACAATTCGTGATCCTCAGTACCTATAAATGCACTTTCACTAATACAACTTTGGTGTTGCTCTTCTTTCATTTAAAGAATGCTTCACCGCGAACTATTTTAATGTGACCTCTACATTTTTTCTGGAGCATGAAAACAGCCCGAAACAACGGTTTTACTTCCTTTATTTATAATCAGAATAATAAATACATGACAATCGCATTTATGCTGTAGACTTTCTTTTCAAGTTGTTTTTCATCATCATAATGTACAGTACAGATACAGCGTGATATAAGAATGGAAAACACTCGACATCTTTCTAATAAATGAGCACAGGAAACGAAATAATAATATTGAAATCTCATGCAAATAACTTACGTAGACATAAACGCTAGCAGAAAAATAAAGTGCGCATTCAATCAATGCTTTCACGATTTTTTCCAACAACACAAAAAAAAAACTTTCTGATTCCACGTTTGTATTTTCTTGGATAAGTTTTACGAGTCCCACAAAGCTCAAGTCGATTTTACTAGAGCTCCTTCCCCTTTCAAATCCATACTCTCTTTCTCTCTCTCTCTCTTTCCGCATTCCAATCTTAAACTCCTTTTATGTTTGTCATTCTCTTATTATAACTCGTTTTTTTACTGTTTTGGATTGAGGAGGCTTTCAATTTAATAGATTTTTTTGTTTTTGTAGCAGGTTTTATACAGTACAGGGCACGGGCTAGCATTGTAGAGCTCAAAATGATTGTGGCGACGACTGAACCACCCATCAAATCAAAGCTTGTTTTATTTAACTTTCCGCACTAGACGCAACAATGACATTTGGAATTATGGAAAGCGTGGAACAAGATTTTTTGTTTGTATTGTTCTTCTTTTATTGTTTTACTATAAGGATTCCAATCTAAAGAAAGCTTGCTGCAAACCTCTTCATCGAAAATTCATTTCATAAATTAGCAATCCTCTTAGGTATATAATCTTTGTCAATCTGCCTTATTTGCTTTTTGTTATTAGAGATGTATGTGCTATATGAATGTTTTCGTTTTAATTAAGTCTAATGTCTGGTAAGAAGGAAAGGTGCCTTCGTGATCTTGTTGTTTACATGTTGATGGTACAGTGCACATGAACATTCCATTTTTTACTAATTATCGCAAAGAGCGAGAATCTTCTAAAGTAGTGAAAATCCGCTTTGATGTGTATGTCTATATCAAGGGCAAACAATGCGTAGTAGTTTCTAGCACCAAAAGCAAACGTCTGTCATACCTCCCACCATCATCAACATCAAGACCACCACCCATCAAACAAAGTTCAAAACTTTTGCAGATATGTAGCATATAATGAAACAAAACGGAGAAACTACAAAAGAAAGGCATGTCGGTCCTTTCAGCAACAGCCACTTTTTTCTTCTAAAACGAATAATAATAATAAAAGCGGTCTCATGTTTCTGCTCGTCTGCCTGTAGTTAAGAACCGTCATATCATAAGCTCTAAATGCAATTCTTTACGTTGCTAATTCAAAACAAAGAGAGAGAGAGAAAACTGCGTAGTAGTACATGAAGAGTGTATGTATTTTGCTCCAGGGACATGTCAACTTTTTCATCTATTTAAACACATGGCTGTGTGTTTTTAGTGCTTTTGCCCTCAATATAAATAAACAGACGGGAAAACAAGCACAAAGACAAGCGTGTAGACTGGCAGGAAACGGCGAACCAACTAGAGGTACGTTATGGATCTTGGCAAGGTTAAATATCATGTCATCAAAGAGTTCAACAAACATGCTCTCATCTTTTGAAAAAAAGTGCGTTTGAAACGTTCCAAACTACATGTCCGCTGTTGTACACGTTCCTTTAAGAACATAAATACGTAGACACGGAATACTCAGAGACAAACGTACACCCTTCCATCATTACAACTACTAAACAACAATGCTTAATAACCTTACGCGTAAAGCACACGCACAAAAAATTTGAAAAGTTGAAAGATAAAAGGGTACGTACACCGTAAAACGCGCGTCCCATCATCATCATATACTAGAAACCGACAGGCAGACAAGACGACAAGAATGAAAAACAGAATTCGTTTCATTCACCCACACCACCACCCCACACTTTTCATCCATCCACTTGTACCAAAAAATAAACAACACAACAACACTACCATAGTATTCATTCATTCTCGCTTTTGCTCATTTCCATCTCATGTCAGATTCCTTTTTTATGGTGTTAGACAGAAACTTTAGAGGGACCTAAACGAGTATCTAGATAAATAGCTGTGTATTTCTCTTGCTGTGGTATACGCTCTGTTGTGTCCCTATAGCTCCTTTCCCACTTTCCCTTTCGGGTTCGCTTTGTTTCCTAAAGCTGACATTAAAAATAAAAGAAAAAACAGAAATGGGTATGCTTTCATTAATCTTGATTCTTCTTTTTTCTTCGAGACAAAATGAACGCTAACGACAGCACCAAAACTGTACATATACATATTATAAAAAATATTGCGTATACTTCAGAGTTCAAAAGAGTTCGAGAGGCATGCATCATTATCATCAGCTAAAGTTTCAAAACTGCAAAGTAAGCGACAGCGGTAGTTGTACTTCAGGAAATGGAGAAAGAAGCGAGGAAAAGGAGAATGAAAGAGAGGATTCAACGGTGATTTGAATGTGTAGTAGCTGCATTTTTTGTACTTTCCAGTACATACTTGAAATTAAATACTCAGTACTGAGAAGTACAGCTTGTTTGTATATGTTAAGTACTCTGCGCTTTACACTCTCCGATTCCTTTCATTTAAGATATGCTATAAAATGCTTGCACATACGACTAAACTACCCTGCGAAAAAATCCTCTTTTCTCTCATCATTACATTTCTCTTTGAAGACAATCAAAAGAAAGGGAAAGCAGTAAAGTTTCCCTATTTCTCGTTAAAGTTACGACTGTTTTGGGGGAAAATAATTTGCATTCATCCTAGCCTGTTGTTATAAAAATGAAGAAAAAGCAATGGAGAACAGCGTAGTAGAGTTTACCAACAAGCCTTGCTGTTATACAACTGGGTTTGTACTACTATATTGGCTGAATCTTTAATTTAGGGCTTAAGATCCTCACAAAAATGCTGCCGCTGATGATGATAATTTTGATGGCTTTGCCGTTTAGTTAACTTCCTTCTCTCTCCTCTTGATGAAGATGATGATGATGACAAAGCTACCCGGTTCCTACATTTCATTTGGGCAAATGAAGGGTCTGGTGTAAAGCTTGGTGTGTGTGTGTGTAAGGCCTATATAGTAAACAATCTTGAAGACCAACTGGTGACGAGGTTTTTTCTGGAGCTAGGGATGCACTGGCATTAAGTAGTAAAATGATAATAACAGCATGCAATTTAATTTTTCCCTACACCCTGACACGTTTTCGGTGTAATAACAAATTTTACTGTCATTTTCTTCCACATCCATTCCTTAATTTTGTAAAGTAGCCGACAAGTCAGTACATTAAAAAGGGTGAATCTCTCACTAGAAGGCTTGCTATAATGACGGTGTTTTAGGACTTAAGCCATAATTTTTCCGGTGCTAGCAGATTTCCAACCCTCTGCTAGAGAGAGCAAGCAAATTAATAATAATGTAACACTATTACATTTCACCTTTCGGTGATCATCATCCATTCGAGACTGTTAAGTGGCATGTGTTACATAAAAGATGGGTCACGAGCTACACAGGCCAACAGTATTTATCGCATAAATATTCCCGCTGTAATTAATTACTTATTTCAATGTACATGGATGGAGAAGTTATAGGCAAAAGGAAGTACTTCTACCTTAACTGTTTCAAATACAATCACTTCCTTTACAATACAAATTTTTGTATCTTTGCAAACTTCCGTTGTTACTTTGCCATCTTAAGAATTACAAGATGGATCGAATCTTATGTGATATTGCACGTTGCGTCATTCTTTTATTAAACCACCATTTTCATTCTAGAGGCTTTGAGAGGGAAATAAATAAAGCTGATCTGATGAATATGAAGGGAAAGAACTTCAGTATGGGATTACGTTTCAATCACCAGAAAGGAAGAATAAAAGTTTTACTCGTTTTATTGCAAAATGTCGCCCTATTCAATGGCCTTCCTTTGGAAACCTACATAAGTGCTTTGTGTGTGCTGTTGTGAAAAATAAATATATTTTGGGATTTACCTATACCTTCTGACGGGTAGATGGGGGAACAACTCGAGAGGAAGTACACTCGTAAGTACTATTTCAAGTAGGCTAAAGTACATGTGTCAACATACAGCATCAGCAGTGGAGATATTCGAATCCCATGTATCTAATCATAAGAGTAGATTTTTTATTTCTTCAACAAAAATGATAATGTGATGCCTTGTCATGTGCTATCATAAGAACCAAGATACCGATGTATACATATGCATAAGCATAACTATAAAGTTTCCAGGTACGTAACAAAGTAACATTTTTTGTGTGCGTGCGCTAAAGGACATAAAATAATAAATGTTTTTCCATATCAAAGAAAAATTCATGAAGACATTCGTGCAGTGTAATATCTATAAAAGTAAGCATATGCATGTAGGTATATGGACTCGGGGGATCTAAATCTAAAGCACAAAATGTAACCTATTTGTCTGCTTTACAAGAGGACACACTGACACGTGTCGGATTGGTTTTCTTCAGCTTTTCGATGAACTTGCTGGAAAGAAAGGGAGATCAGCATTGTACGACAACAATCATTCTGTGAATGGATTTTGTTAGTTACGATGATGTGACTTCTGTTTTTCATTCCACTCGTAAAATTTAATGAAAACGTGGATGCAACAAGCAGTAGAAATTTTATTGATTACTTTATACTTGAAGAATTTCTAAAATACAAGGTAACATCTATTTAGCAAATGCATTTTAAAATACAATGAAATATTCAAGATAAAGGGATTGGCAGGGGTAAGACCAAGATCATGCAGCAGTAGGGCTACAATAGCCAATTTATAACGCTAATTTTGATACATGTTGCGATTTTCCACTTGAGATTTGAGTAATGAAAGTTAAAATTCTATGTACCAACTATTTGCGAAATAGATATTATCCCAGCATGCAAGTTAAAATGAACTATTAATCTGTTTCTACGAATAGCAAACCGCCAAATTACAGAGTGCTAGATTTTTGCTAGAAGTCGTGTTGCATTAAAATGGATCTGATGGTGATCGGTCAAGGGAGTCAAGCGCTTTGAAGCAGACATCGGACATAGTAAACTGAGCAGGATTAGGTTTCGATTGAGTAATATTGGCTAAACTGGAACACACTTTCACCACACTCATCTTTCAAAACTAGCATCGCAATTTTTGTTGTGAAATTCATGAGGATTGTATCCTAAAGTGTCAGAAAACCAGTTGCCAAATCCAATTCAAGTTGTGGTACAATCGCCAGCACAAGTGAAATTCTCATCCATTTATACGGTACGGTAATTTTATATTTTGTTTCTTCAATCGTAGTACTATTGTACATGAAGGCGTACTGTGCTGCATTAGATATACTTGAATTTGTTTCCTTCTATTTTTATTTCTATCGTTTAAAATGTATCGGTATCACTGAAAATAAGTATTTTATGGACAACGAGATTTTACTTGTTAATGTTTCGTCTATTTTGTTGTGACTATATATTTCCAATTTGAAGTGTTCAGTTTTCTACATAGTAAATACATAGTATTCCTTTTCCCTTCAACGGCCCATTTTCACAAATACCACTTTGCAGAAAGGGAAACATGAACATCCAAAATTCATGATATGACGGTGATTCAATTGCTTTAAACCTTTCGCTTGTGTCGTTACATTTTTTCTTTTATGGTGCGTCTGAGCGTTCATGGTTCATGCAGAAAAACGTCTTATAACTTTTCTATTTCGAGAGAGGAAGTTTGTCCATAATATGGGTAATGGGAGATCTTGAATTTATTTATGTGCAATCTTAATATACCTATGTTTACCAGCAAACTCTAATAAAACTGTAGATTGATTTTGCAAAAGATTAGAAAATTATGTTCATACTAACGATAAAAACAAGTTACATGGACCTTTGCTATGTAATGATGAGTAAAGATATTACAGTGGAGTATATAATATTATCATTGTATTATTGAATTCTATCGTACATACCCGACAGAGAAGTTAAAAAGCAGTTGTTTCTGAAATGTCCATTCTTACATCGGTAAATCGAAATAACAAACAGTTCATCCATATATTTCTTCATAGGTGATTTTATGAAAATAGAAGGAAAATGTGTAGTGAGGGACAAGCAAATGTGAAGTGAAAGGAAAAGAATACGTGCACGTTTTTTCCGCTCATGAACACTTTCCCTGATATCTCCATTACTTCACATTTCAATGATCATGGAATCCATTAGCTACTTGTCCGGAAACATGGACAGTGATATACAGGCGACAACCGGACACAGACATGTAGAATTGGCAGAAGTTTTCGGGAAAGGGCTCTCACCCTCATCGTAGATATTGCTATTATTATTATGTCAAGCATTACTTCATAGGAAATAATCATAAACGTACGTACAATTGCGCTGAAATCCCAAGAAATGAATAAATTCTTACGCAATCATGACGTTTATAAAGCAGTATAGTTTTATAGCATTGCCTTCGAAAAAGTTAAAATTAAAGAAAAAACTATAACTTTTATCAGGACATTGATACCAAATCAACTACTGTACTCAACTTCAATACAGTCCTCGTCTTACTTTTTTATTTTATCAATCAAGAAATAAATATACAAATGTGGCGGAAAGAAAGTGAATACTGAATGTGAATCCAATGTACCCAGTTAGTTTTTAACATGAGTAAATGCACATGTAAGATCAGTAACAATTTACTCGAAACGGTTTGGAATTTCCAGTATGCAAATGTTTTTCATAATTGATGATATGTCACTTAAATATACAGGAAGACAAACGAAGTGAAAGCATTAAGATTCTGAGTCTTAATCTGTCATTCTTTCCAAACTAACATTGAAAGAGAGTAGAATGCAGAACCATACATCTTTCTTCCCTATTGAAAAGCTACTTTTCTTTGTCCAAAGGTATACATGCATATCTCTGGCTTCGTTCTTTTATGTCGTGTCGCCCGGAGTCAGAATTCGTTATCTACATTTTTCATGAGAAACTAAACTGTAGCTACCTGTACCAAGATTTCCTCCAGTCATGATTTCCGTCAGGAGATAAAAATGCGTATCTATTCTGCCAAATACGTATATAGACTTGTCGTGACTCGAGGTCCAGCTTGTATTACTGAAGCGTGTAACTATTGTAAACACAGAGAGAAGAAAATGATGTCAGATTGAAGAAGTCCTATGAAATATACACACAATAAGTTATAATGTAGTTAGCTGAAGAAATGGCTTCATCATGACGGTAGAAAGAAGGAAGTCATACAAAAAATTCAGCAGTACGTTAGCAGTGGCAGTGTATTGAAGTGAAAGAGGAAGAAAGGAAGAGAGAAAGACCATAGCGAGCTGAACTGAGAGATTCAAAATGTTCATTTTTATGAAAAACTTTCTTTTCATCATGTAGGAGAAAGTAGGTAATAGAAAACGGGGAAGAACAAGAGAAATCTGAAAAGAAGCAGCCTGATCTCTTTTTTTTCTCCAAGATATTTTTTCTCTACTTTATTAGTTCTCTCATGCAGAGAAAAATTCGAAAAGTCGATATTATGGATGGCTGTACTTCTATTCTCTTGCTAGTTATTATTCTGTATAGGGGCTTTGCGATTCGATGTTATATAATGCTTGATTTAATTTTAATATTATTGCTACACAATATTTTTATATGAATGGATAATGTGCTGTAGCGACTCGTCGACATTTCATATCCGGGTGGACGCTTCCGCCTGGTGAAACTTGGAGCATGCATGCATCTAGTATAAAAAAGGTTTTAAAAAAGATTGCGACAAGAAATATTTTATTTTAACAGTACAAGCTATTATGCATTTTGTCCGAAAAAGTCATACATCAACGTATTATTGCATTAAAAGATGATAGATGAATTCTGGAAATGTCCGACGAATTGCTTATTTTAGGAGCTTCTTCAATGGAACAACTTCAACAATGGAAAAAAGTAAAACACGGACTAAAATCGAAGGGTAGATAAGAACAGGGCATTATGAAACAAGTTTCACCTCATCATTGCAAACTAGAAAATTTATTTTTGTTCAATGTGCGCACATCACATGGAGGTACATAACACCCACACTTTCACTTACACCCATTCGAAGAAAGTTCGAAACATTAACAATTTGGAGTGTTGTAAGCTTATAGAATTCAAGAATAAGTTAATTTAAGTTTTCCCACAGCCCTAAAAACTTTCTTAATCTACAGATGTGTTAATTGAATTTTGTTTCCTTATATGATAAACTTTTATTTTGTTGTGTGTTGTTTCTTAAATTCTTAATAATATTACGCATTAGATCAGATACATATATGTAAATATAAAACGCACATTTGTACTATGGTTCGTGTTCCACACTGTTAGAATCATCAACGCATTAATAACTTTTACACGCATAAATACAGTTCAACCAGCAACGAAGGGTACATTAGTTTTTAAAGTTCAAATTCATAGTTGCTGTGTGAATCACAGGAAATTAGAAATGGGCACTATAAACTGCTCATTTAGCGTATGAACCGTAAAAAGCGGCAAAACCAGTGATGTCAAACGCAAGCAGCAACAACATCATCATCATCTTGTCATTATGTTCTGCTTTCCCTTTGATTTAAAACTTGAATGACTTTTGAGGAGTATTAGCATGAATCCTTTTTCACTCATTTAACCAAGACCAGTACCGCATTTCGTATTTGGGTTGAACAGATCAAAATTGTGTGAGGGAATGTGCGTTACCTCCCGCAGGCTTTTCCGTTGAATTTTACAGCAAGCTGATTGCTCATGTAAGACATTATTAAAAATTTATCATCAATGAATCGCTTTTCTAATTACCGCTTTAGCCTTGTGTGTTGAGCTGCCAAAAATCAACAGAGGCTAAGAGAATAAAATAATACGAAGAGTTAATTCTATTTCCAAACCGAAAAACAAGCCGCTCTAATCGTCTAACATGTAATATCAAATGTTACAGTAATTTGTTCTTGATTAATCCAAAAAGAGTAGACTCAATATTACATGTATATATTTTGAACTATAACAATTAGAATAATCATGTTTCCATTTTTATTAAGCTTAATTTTATCATAACATTGTTTATACCAGTTGATTCTCCTGATGATGGTCGCAGTTTGCGATTGAAAGCCTGAGATAAAAGTCTTTGTTTCATAATGTCATCCATGCACTCCGTTCCACTACCTTTGCAAGTTATTTCTATTATTTAAAATGACACAACAAGGGACTGTGTCAGCAACATATGCTCGGCGTACATTCGTAAAAATTCATATTTTGTTCCAAGATTATTTTTTCAATTTTCTTAATTCTAATTTTTGAAATATTCTGGATTCTGGATACCTTTTACAGAATTGGAATTGTGATTATATGCCCCTTATTTTACAATGCTTTGCTACATAGGTGATGCTGTCAATATTATGCGGATCTAGAGAACCACAAACTGTGGAATTGTGTGAAGCACTTAGGAGTTTACAGTATGTACTTCCAAATATACACTTTGGTGTTGTGTAAGACTAACTAAGTCTGTCAAAATGGAAAGGTGTTGATTGAATACAGGTAGTTCAAGGAGAATGTGTATGTAAACCATGTTTCAAATTGACTTACAAAAAGCATGAAAGTTGCTAAAAGAATCATACATTTCATCAACATATTTCACGCATTATATATTGTAACTTATAAAATTGTTTGATTATCTATAGAACATTAGCAACATTTACCAACCCGCAAATAATATAAAAAGAGCTTTCTATTTTTTTTTCTTATTACAGTTTTTGACATTAAAACGTAGAAACTGCTTTACTGATGAATACCTTCCATGGCATGTATAATGAAAAATCAGAAACTAAAAAGAGTCAAAACTGTCGCCTCTGGCCCAGTAGACAGTTTTCCTTCACTTTCTTGTGAACTCGGAACTGCTCACGCACATTTTGTATTACGTTTGCATAATATATACCTACCAAACCAAACATGGTTATTTGCCTTCGACTTCATCTACACTTTTGACTTCCCCATAAAACCAAGTGTAGAGGGCACGAAACTACTTGTAGACTAACTTTTCATACGCCTTTGACTTCCGAAACGTTTGATGTACACATGTAAATATTAGGAATGCGTAAACTCTGTCAGGGCAAAGGCCAGATAAGGGAATAAGATAGTTTGCTATTTTATGAATACATTATATATCTACAAGGTAAGGGAAGGGAGTACCGACATCAGAAAAGTCAAATAGTCAAATTCCCTCAACGAAAATCTTTCCAGTTCAGTAAGTTGGTGATATAATATTTTGCGGTTACAACTTTATATAATTGTTGAATATACTTTGAAATTATAGTGTTCTCAAATCTGCAACATCATATATTTCACTTTGCACGAAACCCAGTGAAAAAGTGAAATGCTACAAGTTCGTAGTAAAAACATCTCATGTCTCCCATTCTGGTGAGTTCGTTTTAGCTCTGGCAAGCAACAAGGCTAAAACACGTGTCACCTTCAGGCTACAGCGAACACATCTAGTAAAACATATTTTTTACATGAAGCATTATTATCATCTATACATTATATTTACGTAGGGCACACACACATACAGACGATGGAAAACTTACCTCATCATATCTTCATTATCATCACTGCCATCACAAAAATCTTTTATACTTTTGACATCCAAAATGGACTTCTTGACGGATTGTGAGTTAAATTTTTGGCGAGTAAGTGAAAGTTGCTATAAAGTGCGTGCGTAGAAGCTTATATTCAACGTTCACTTGTCTCAAAAGTAGAGCATGACATGACGTCTGTCATGAACTTGCGGGTTCAATTCACAACGCTTAAACCACAATATGATGAGAACCTACGTTTCCTTTCTTTTAATCTTTAATGAGTATTTTAGTAGAGGGGCATGAGTCTGATGTGTTAATATAAAGCTTTTGAATGCTTAAAAGTAAAAAGATAAACAGCCACTGACTTGGATAAAGATTTTCTCATTTCAGTTTTTACCATGTAAGATTCTGAAGTTTTAAATGATTTACCTCCAGAGAATGGCATACTGCGACTACCACAGAACCAAAATAGTATACAATGTGAAGTTTTCCGGAGTTTTGACTTTAAATGTCCAAGATCAACCCTGAAGTTGACGCGCAGCTTTTATAGTGCGTACGATGTAAATGCGTTGTATTTACAGCGAAAATTAGATTGGAAACTTCGTGTGAAAGAAAAAGTATTATTATATCATTCAGTTTCGTGTGTCGCATCTGAATTTAACATCAATATTTCTTGTCACATTTATATTATTACTGCTATTACTGGTAATAGAAAATTATGAGTGTTCAAAGTTCTAGAGCAATTACCTAACTGTCAATTCTTCACCGACCTTAAATTTTCATTTCATGCTTTTTAATAATGTTAAGCTTAAAACCATCAAAAAGTTAGGAAGCAACATTTGCTACATAATATTCTCATGAGCTCGACACTCTGATTTGATCTTGATTAATAAAAACATATCGAAAAATATAAATTAGACGGTTAATGTCGAATGCTTAATTTGATATTAAATCCAACATTATATAAATTTATACAATTGGTCTATTTATGCTTGATTCATATCAAATGTATAGTGTAGCCTTACAATTAAAGCACAATATAACACCTAGAATTGAAATCAACTAAACCCCTTAAAAATTAGCACAAGGAAGATATTTTTTGTCCTTTAATTTGTTCTAGTCGTAAGGATTTGAGACAACTGAGATTTAATACTTTTCTAATCTCATAATTTTGTTGATCGTAGTTTCAGGCTTTAGGACAGAATATTGCCTATGTATAGGTATGTATTTGTATCATGAACAACTAAAATCTTTTACCCCGCATCACTTCGTAAAAACACGTGTATCAGAACCTCCATATTTTCCAGTCATTTGTACACGTACCTAGTAGTCAGTTCGGCACTCATAATTATTGAAATACATTCTTAATATGTTAGATACAAAGGGTGATTTGAGATTTGGGCATAAAACTTTTATCTTTGAAGAAATATTCAGTAACAGTTTAGAGTGAAGCTTAAAAGTACTCGCAAAACTTCTTCAGAACACGTGCAAAATAAATTCTATAGTATTTATAGTATATGTATTGATTAAGCAATAAGAGAAGGGTACATCAATTGGTTTTGTATAGGCACATCTTATTGCAAATTCAAATGGTAAAAAATATACATATTTTTTGTCAAAGAAATCACGAGGGTCTGGATTTGCGTTTATGTTTTACCAAACTGTTAAAATATTCTATTGTGAGTAAAGTCGACTCTAAACTCATCATAATCTTCACAGCTGCACCACTTTTATTTTTATGAAGCTAAATTATACTTTCTGTATATTAAAAAGTACGCTTACACAAAACTTTAAAGTTTTTATTGCCTTTCCAGTTAATCCGTATTACCATGTTTAGACGAATAAGAGTCACGGCAAAAATAGTTGTTAGTCTCCGCTCCCCTTGTGATGCCTTTGATGGACCAAAAATATGCTTAAGTTTAGTGCTCGCAAGATAGCCGTAAAGTTCAAGAGGATTTCCCAAATCAGATTCCAAAACTGTGGAGATTTGATTGTTATTGTCATTTCCCTTTACTCTGCCGCTTTATTGTCTCTGTAGCTTTTGATGAAGCCTTTAAACTTTCTTTATTTCCTTTATCTTACGGAGTGGAATAACGATAAAGTTTCTCGTTGGAGCAGAGGAGATATGAAACAATTCGAATTTTTTTACTATAAATCCATCCAAACTTGCTTCCCAATGAGATATTGATATTGAGCGTAATTGAACAGAGGGAAATATACATCCCATTGTAATTTAAACCATTCGATTGTTCGCTGGAGTAATTTCTAGAACGAGTCTAACTAGTCATACTTTTGCTTCCTTGTATTTTCTATGCATTCTTTGTTATCGTCAGTTATATGGGCAATGGGAGATTCAACGTTCAATATCTCTCATAATAATGTATGAAGCTAAGGCAAGTTGAATGCTATATTTCTTGAAGGATTTTTCTTTCCGCCTTGGAGGATAGAATCCTCTAAGAGTTTATAGCTAATGGAGCGCATGATAAAGGTCCATATCTCCCTGAGCTCTTTAATTATACATATTTCCAAGTAGTCAATATCCAATACTTACAGCTTCTACAAGTAAACATACGGCAACCAAAGCTATACTCCAACTTTTCTTGGTCATTTGTCAACTTTATCACATTATGCTTTAGGAAATAAATTGTATTTTTCAGATAATTTATAAAGGTAACATTTCAAATTTAGTTGGCACTATCAGGATTTTCATAAATTTGTTCAATTTCATAAAAGCTACGCTCCTTCTCAATTTTTGCATGGAGACATTTCTGCATAGTCTTTCAATTTCAAACAGAAGAATAAATTATTTTTGCTATAAGTTATCATAAGATTTGCTTAAAAGTCACATGAAGGGCAACAGTATATTACTGCCAATGTTATCGTACTCACAGAGAGTATGAAAACAAATGACACTCATTAAATAATATTATGGATCTTTTCAATTTGGATTCTCTACAGGACAGGAGTGTATAATGTTTTATTCAGCACAGGTATAACCAGAGTATTATCTCGGTAGAAAGTCATCTGACCACTACCCAAACCACTTGGCAAAAGTTCTTAAGTGAATGAGAACCGAGAAAAATTCATCATCCTGTCTCTTTTATGGTTTTATGTACATGTACTGAAATTCAAAAGAGAAATGTCATGCAGGCTATGATTTCTTCTAGTAGGGTAACATTTTGGAACATGACATCCATTAGATGATGATCGAAAGTGGTGGATACAAGCGAATGAGAGGATCTAATAAAATATTGACTTGAACTCTCGTGACAACGACTTGCAATTTAGACTCCATGTAGGTAATGCTGTTTATAACAGGAACCGAGAATATAACAAACCATCCATCATTTTGGCGCGGAGGTCAAATGCTCGATACTAGCCGTTAGGTGTTTCTATTCTATGTATTCTATAGTGGTATTTTGAAATCCGTTTATGATTATTATTGTCCAGTTTTCCTCTCGTGAGATCAAGTCCTCGGGGAACTTACCTGGAAATGGCAAATAGTAAAAATATCATCATAAGACTGTGCGACTGTAGTTATATTATTTACACACGTATTGTCCTCGCCGCGTCTAGCTTGGTGTCTGGATTTTGTGTTTTGATGGTGGTCAAATTTCCAATACACCATTGGAAGCAGCCGACGCTGTTGTGAGTGATGTAATTGGGCCCTCAGAGAGGGGAAGCAGAAAATCAATCAGACGTTAGCTTTGAGTTTTATCTTAATGGTGCATTTGGTAATGTGCTGTAAACAAACATAAGCGAAAATGACTTACATCATGCAAGTGGTACTGTCTGTCTATTTTGGTCCATGCTACAAGTTTAACAGAGGTAGAGAGAGTATCCAAAGAATTCCCGTAAATTTCCAAGTAAACGCCCTCTTTCAATTATTAACCCCCTTCCATGTAGAGGCTCCTTCAAGAATGCCTTCCTTAAACTATCGTTTGTACAACAGTGCATTACAAAGTAAAGCGCTCCACCTTCAATCTCATTTAGCCATAGATTAGGATAAATTAGGAGTAATTTCAAATGAATTTCTCTCTGCGTACAATAAAACTTTATAGAATTTATAATTTGCATAAAATCAGGTATAATGTATGTACAAATACTTGCTACGCTTTAGATATCTTGTCTATCGTTTATCTGTTTACGTAGGCACTAAACTAGACGTTTGAAACCAAATTACGATAATTATAAAATCAAATATATAATAAAATGTTTTTAAAGCCTGAAGAAGTAGTTAGAATCTGAATCAATTGAACATCTTGGACATATGCCCTGTAAGATTCAATTGAAGTAAGTAGTGGTGGAGCTGTTATGGCATACAAAAATGATATTTCTAATAAAAAGGCAGGGATGAGAACTGCACGATAAAAATTTTCAGGAAACTCAAAAGAGCTCTTAGGCTATTAGTAAGATACTTATGTCACGCAAAAGAAGAGGCTGCAAAGGTACGAACCACTGTTGTCAGTATTTGTTGAGGGGACGAACGAAGAGAGCAAAGGAGGGGTAATAATGAGAGAGAACGATGATCTACTTTCTCCAACATTCTCAGCCAGTCTGTACTCAACTCCACTCAGGTGCGGAATTATGGTTGTTCTCTGATGATATATCATCGCACAAAGTAAGTGCTTCTGTAGTACATTTCATATTAAAAATGAATGAAGAAAATTTCTAAAGTAAAAATGCTTTAAATACTTACTTCATTTCATATTGCAGGTGTCTGTCACCTATTTTTATTCCTACAAACTGCAATATAACGTTTCCAAGTATGATTGTCTGTATAACCTTTTGGGTTACATGCTTTTACGAGGATCGTTTTTAACGTCATATAAATGTGAAAAGGTAGTTGAAATAATAGGTTGAGTTGCAGACGTATTTTTATACCTTGACGTATCGAATAATGCAAGCAGTATTTCGCGTGGTTGTTAGTATGAGTAACTGACTTCTGGATTTTTCTTAAGCTTTTTCTGCCGTTGCATGTGCTAATAGGATTCTGTATGTGTTCAGTTGCCCAAGACGAGGGAAAATACTTTGGAGAAGTACATTCAACGTTCCCATTTTCGTGAAGTTGTGGTGATAGCAGTGAACCATGTCTTGACATCTCCTGTAAGTAGCAATAGTAATGGTATATGTGGTTGTAGTTTTAATGGTACACACTAGTAGCAGAAGTGGCATCAAGTTGATTGACAATTTTTCGCAATGCTCCTCACTACCTGCCCTTCAAGCCCCATGAATTACATCATCGTAAATCCTTATGAAATAAAGGAAAAGAACAAGCAGTGGGGCTTGCTTGTGAAGATGATGATGATAATAATAATATGAAGGAAAAGAAGGAAAGACATGTACATTAATACATGGTTGAGGGAAAGTGGGAAAGGGAGAGAAAGATGAGAATGGACCAGTGTCATACAGAAAGATCATAATTTGACGATGAAAAGCTTCACAGAGAAAGGAACTTCTTGGTGAGAAATGTGATATCCTTCTCGAAAGTGAAGTGGAAAGGGAAATAGAGAAACACATATTTATAGAAGCAGGGAAAGGGAGAGTAAGTATAATAACTTGAGAGAACAGAGAATGAGTGGGTATTAAAAGGAAAAAGGAATATATGATAAGTACTAAGCTGAAGTAGCAGGGTTGGTTGGTCATGCTTGTGTAAGGAAAGAGGGAAGAGGAGAATAAAGAGAAAACGACTCTTTTTTCTTCCCCACTTCCTTCACTTTTGCCATCCTCCTCCTCTCTCTCTCTCTAACAACCGCTAGAAGAGTTGTCAAGAAATTAGAAATATGATAGTGACCAGTGACTTTGGTGTAACTCCATTATACTTGGACTCTATAAAGCACTCGACAAGCTGCGACTTGAGAGGGGCAATCATAGAACGAATGGAAAATGGAAGTACTCGGTTATTAGCATTTTTCGTACTTGCATTCTATTACAATGATGTCCATTGCCCATTATGAACGTTTCCTCTGCTATTAAATAAATCATATGAGTAAAGCCTTGTGACGCTTTGTTGTCACCGGGTTATACCATACACTCGCAAATGACACCATTAAGAATGCCCAGTTAAGCTGGTTTATTTAATTGTGATTGCACCCATCCAAGCGAAATCACTATGAATTTCTTTAACAAGTAGGTTACAAATGAGGAACACGTTTAAGCATGACTTTGTAATGTGCAGTGGGTTTTATCTGCAAAGAATTCTAATTTCGCATTAGAACTTCAATTAACTATAACCGTGCGTTTGCCTTGTTTGAAAAAGTGTTTGCCTTCAAATACTGTAAGAAATTGTATTTACGAAGGAGCCAAATTCAATCTGTTCAGCTAAGCGGAACCAAAAATCTTTTGAATCATTTATCTTTCTCGTAAGTTTAGCTTAGTTTATTAAAAAGCCATATCACTTCAGGGACGAAACTAATTAATTGAGCATAATGCTGTAATCTGTCAAGCTACATGTGGAAAAGTCATAAGTTGTTCAGGATTTGAAAAGGCTCTTTTATGGAAAGTCTTTTGAGCATAGCATGATTAAATGTGAAAGTAATTACAATAGGGGGAGATGAAGCTGTGAGATGAAATTTTGCTGTGTTCTCAAGAAACTCGGTCACACTACATCTTCGAGTGACCGAGAAGAAATTACGACATTTGTAAAAGGTTTTTTTACTTCTTCTGAACTGGCCTAACAATGACAATATTAGGTATAAGATGAAATGAAAATGAAAAGATTTTCTGAAAGCATCGAAGAAGCAGGCTGAGAGACAGTGTAAGTCATAAAACATCATTTATTTGAGATGGGCAGAGGAAAACTAGGTACATTATACACATAATGAGATCCGACCACAAAAGAAAGTCGTGAGAGGATTCCATGTTTGGTACAACAGCTTTTTATGCCCTTTTTCTTCCTCTACTTTTCCCTTCAGGTATGAACGTCATGTGCCGGTTTTCTAGGAAATTAGTCCAAAAAGTTTCACAGTGTGAGTAACTGTGACACAAGTACATAGTTGGTAGTCGCGCTGCACTAATATACAGTGTACTACATGATGTACATTGATAAATGCTTACATGAATCTGCGAACCAAAGAAAAAGTTTTCGACTGAAAAGGAATCACAGGGAAGTCTATATTTCGTTTAATTAACTGAAACCCATATAATGCTACTTCATAGTTAGACTTAAGAAAAGTCAGGGAGAAAGAGTAGATGACAGCATCTTGACAAAAGTTCAAGTACAGTTTACGGTATTTCACAACAGTCTTAACTTTTCAACTTCTACCGTGAACATTAAATAAAATGAGAGAGATAAACAGATAGGGAGAGGGGGGGATGAGAAACCTTGCGAACTTGTACTTTGATTCTGATTTTCTTTGTCCCTTTTGACAAAAGTTGACATTAAATTACTTTCTTAAACAAAACTTCTATGAGCAGAAAGGATATTAAGGTATTTACTGATATAACATGCTGCTTACCCTAAAGCACTTTTCTTAAGGGGTTCTCTTCGTTTTCTGCAATTTTCAATATTTTATAGTATGTATTCAATGAAGAAGATTGAAGTTACATTACTAATTTTACTTTGCAGTTGCGCTAATCGCATAAGTGGTTGTACCAACAATTAAGTTTTATTTTTATGAATGATCTTTACTTGATACTTCAATTAAAATCAACCTTACTCAATTAGCAAAGATAAAAACAATATTCAACATTTCTCTCCATTATTCATATACCCTCATATGTGCATACATAACTTTCACTACAAAGAAAGAAATGTAAACTTGATCAGTTCAGTTGTAGAAAAAATGGTGAATTTTTTATTTTAAAAGTAAAACACGCTGATTTTAACTTTTAACAAACGTTAGCTCAATTTCATAATTTTTTTTTGTTACATTCCATCTTTGAGCTTTCGTTTATAATTATCTTTGTTTGCACGTGGAAACTTGACATTGTTACACAAAGTTTTGTACTACGACAAACTCATAATAACTTCCCCTTTCAATAACCCGAAAGGATCATGTACTTATTCTTTAGTATTCATAAGTCGTAGGTAGTAGAAGCTTTTGTGCTAATAGCAATAGCCGCTTGAGAAGTAAAAGAAGATTACGCATGTTTGCGGTGCGACGTGGAGACAAAGGCGAGAGATAAAAAGTGTAGCTATCGTAAGTGAACAATTACCTTCAAATTTTTTCTGCTTGTGGACTCTTATCATTTTCCCATTGTGTAGTGTAATATTGCATTATGACATTCTTCCGGAAACTTGTATTCCATAATAAGAAATAACGGGGAATAATTCCGAGGTGCGTATGGGGAATCGTAGAGAAATTAATTATAGGCAATGTTTAACGAATATATCTTTGTTCCATTATTTGGAAGCAATTGCTTCCAGTTGTCAGTACTGCTCAAAACTGCTTTTGACAGCACTTCAGATGGTGCTATACCGATGGTACAATGATGGTATATAAAAATACCTATAACATGATTATCACATGATGGATTAAAGTATATGAAGATGATGCGGATGACAGAGCAAGGAGGATGAATAAGGAGGTACATCTAGCGAGGAGAAAAAAGACAGAAGACGATGAAAAGACGGAAGGAAGCTAACAAAAGCAGAAGCTCTCACTATTCAACAACTACCGGTTCTGTAGAACCGAAACATGCTGAAATTATGGTGTACCATGCAAACGTGCGACAAGCTGTCTTCAACTCAGATTTTCAGTGTGCAAACGAACTTGCTTTGTATATGTACACGAAAAGGAAGATTATTTATAAACGAACACCGAACCCCCTGTAAATGTGGAGAGTAAAGTAAATAATGTACATTGAAGTTTTAAAGTTTACTATGCATACCTATGCAAACAACTATGATATAGAGGATCTACATAATAGGGCATCTTTATTAACCATCATCTTTATTTTGCTTACGTAGCTAGGTCTGCACTTGAAGACTTCTCTGAGTTCACTATCAGTAATATAAGTAGCACATTTGATGTGAATAATGATGACTCTGAAGATGGCGTAGAAGGAAATGGTATGTAAAGTTTACCTTGTCTGTGTATCTTGCCATATACACCCTCAAGCAGTTTTTAAGTCATTCCAATCCCCTTCTTTGCTATCGCTTTGAAGATGCCATGAGCTGTACAATTATGATGGTGCTGGCAAGTGACAGCTTTACTTCAACTACTATCAGTAGTGGTGATGATCAAGGAATATTGCACAGTTTAACAGGGAATAGGTATCTAGAAAGATGACTAGTAAATCTACTGTAGTCAATAAAATATACAATAACATTACCTCATGTTTGGTAATGTAAAATATAGCCCATCGTGCACAGTCTTCACGGGAACAAAGGAATCACGAGTTAACGTGTCAGTATTTAAGATTTGAAATTTTTCAATACATTATTTCGACATCCACTTTTGTCTTCACACTAGCTCCATGAATGGTGAATAGTTTTCGAAGCGTTAGCTTTCTACTTTCAAAGTAGATATTACACCTCTCACTCAAAGTTACCAGCAAAGCTAAACAGCTTGTATGGAGGAAGAGGCAAGGAAATATTTGCTATCACATTTTTACGCTTCCTCTTCCCGGTGTAGCTCTTAAGTACCTCAATTTCTTTATACTTCCACATTCATTTCAACTTGAATGCACAGACACGTTTCAGACAAAAGGGAGACAAGCAAAGAAAAAAAAGAAAGACGGAACGGAAAGGCATAGCAAGCGGGCATATATTGTTGAAATCATTTTATTCGATGACATATTCACGGTGAGTGAGCGAACGAGTGAATAAGTTTACAAAGCACACCGTCGTCGTCGTCATCGTCATCATCGTCCAATGCTTTTCCAAACCACATTGCCACCAGTGCCACCAACCAAACCACCCTTTGATACATTTCCTTCTTTTTTCTTTCTCTTTTTTTCCTCTGCCACGATATCTTTTCTTTCCCATTTTTATACGACAGTTTCCCGTCAAATGGAATAGATTAGATGGCTGGTATTAAAACAGTTAATGACACGCTATAAAACTTGATCCAACCGTCCTCCTCTTTCATTCATTTTATTTTCTTCCAGTCACTCTCGCTCCTTTCTCATATATATCATCTATCGAAGGGTTTGTGCATGTATAGAGGTTGCGCTATATAGACACAAGTTGAAAAACATACGTAACACCAAATAAATACAGATGCTGAGACTGAGAGTTGCGATTGCGAGAATGAGAGAAACACCCAGTGCTCTTAGTTTGCTACAGAAAATACATACCCTGGAGTTGGAGGCTTTTTGGTGTACATGTTTCAGAGAAATGCCCGGATGTATATAACATGTAATAATAATATCGAGAAAAAAGGACCGGGTCGTTTTTTCCTCTGTTTTGTGACGATGTTCAATCTTGTTCTTACTTTCTTTTCTTGATCTGCCCTAGCGAGAGAAGAGGTAGTAATATGAGGAAAAGGGAGAAAGGCTCTTACCGTCATCATACCGTGATCGCCGCCACCACCGTGTCGTTTATTTGTGTGTGCATTGTACTAGAAATCTTTTTCTATTAAAACTGTACCTTTCCCTTCTTAAATAGAGCACATATTATTAGACCATGCAGTTTGCGCTCTTTCTTTCTTTTCTGAGCATGTATCATCACATATACAGTATTTTTTTCTTTTGCAACTTTTCTCACACAAGCTGGTCCACTGACAATAGTTTTTTATATGCCGAAGCTTAGGTGCTTAAGAAGCCTCCTTCGTTCATAAAAAGCAGACTAAAAAGAATTGGAAACGACTCCAGTTTGCTTGACATACACACACCAGCACTCTCTGTCCTACGGCATTTTTACGGGTAAATGCTAAGCGCATAATATTCTATATATCACAATAATAGAGATAATGTATGTACATGTATACGTTTTAAACATACTTATAATATATACATATTTAATACAAGTAGGATGCAATAATAAGGGAATGAAAGCTCACAAATGTTCAAAATGAAAGACCGTTTATAAGCGTGAATGAATGCTTCTCTGACTTCAAATGTTTCTCCTCGACGAACTCTAAGTAATATTCTAAAGTAGTTGCGTAGTATATGTGCTCTAAATAGAAGAAAGGTAAGTTACTTGCTAGCATCCGTCATGAAAGAAGGGAAGAGAAAAAAGTATAAAAAAAACGAGTGGTAGTGGAAGACGTTGTACGTGTGTACTTACGTTGTAGTGAGCAGTAAGTAGTGTCCCTCCTTTCATTTCAATTTCATTCCTCCATCCTCCTTCTCTCTTTTTTATCCTTTCTTTTCATTCATGTGTAAGTGTCTCTCTTTTGCTTTGCTTGGCACAGATAAAAAGTCCTTGGTTTTTCTTGAGAGAAAGGGAGAAAATGTGTAAGACTGAGAAGAGGTATGAAATGAAGGTTTTATGTCCTCCTGTCTCCCTGCCTTCCTGATGATGCCAACCATGCATTCCCTGGTATCTGCACAGGGGACACTACAATAAGTACATAGGTATATAAAAATATTACCACGCTTAGCAAGTATAAAAAGGCGACAGCTATAGGGATCTGAACATAATACTTAGAGTATGTGCATGTGGTGTGTGACTAAAAGACAGTGTATAAGGTTACATCTGTGCAAGCAAAAGAACCATTACCACTACACGACCACCAAAAAAGGAAGTCTTTTTTCTTCTCTCTTTTTAGCCTTTGATAAAAAAGAGCAGGGAGAAAGTGGTCTTGTGGTGTGACTTAGTCAGGCTTTATTTTCCACATACACACAAGATATTTACAATGTTCTTCTCCGCAGACTTGAGAGAAAATAAGAAGAAAGGAATAAGAGGAAAACCTAGTAGTAAAGTAATAACTTGAGAAGTGGTGAAAGCAAAAGTGGTCACATATACACACATTCAATGGGAGGGAGAGGGAAAAAGAGCCACAGCAGCACTAAAACTGACTCTGGGATTATTACCTTGAAAGAAAGGGAAGCCCAGGCAAAACTTTCCTCTACTTTCTCATATAAAGCATGTGCACACACCATTTATACCTTTTCTAAACATCAGTTTCTTCTTTAAAAAAACTTGATAAAATTGAAATGAAATGTTGCTTATTATACCCCTGACATGAATGAGTGAAAATGTTGGTTAGCTGCGGTAGAATTTGTCAGTGGATAAAAAACTGATGGAATTAGAATGCATGAATCGGTGTTAACACCAGCGAATAGAAATAAGTAGAAAATAAACAAATAACGTGTTTGTCAACTAAATCCTGTTTTATTAAAGAGAGCCTTGATGAAAGTCGCCAATCTGGCTGCAACAAGGATAGAGAAATATAAAAATGAGAATTTTCTCAGAAAAATTTTCCACTGGATATTGGATGATTACTGGTATTATCGATGAAATGCGTTGCGTATTTGAAGAAAGCATTGAGTGAACAAGAAAGATGGGAAACCTTCATATAGTACACATGCTCGAAGACAATCGTAATAATCAACATTGAATTACAAGAGATTCTTTCATCAAATCATCATTTTTCTCCGGATAAAGCATTTCTAAATGAGATTATACATAAATCTGAGAGCGTACATGATAAAAGCTTGTCTCTTACAATAAGAAGATTACTGTTTTTCATATCAACCACTAAGTAGCACACCGCAGGAGAAGACGATTTAGCTAATTTTGTGGTAATACTCGAAAAAATGTCCATACCCAGACACATACATATTACTCATGTGTATTCCTCTATAATTATATGGTACACTTTCTGCGGGATTTCTAACCAGTGGTGCTACTACTAGTAGTTGTGATAGTGCCAGCAGTCGGTTTCATATATATATGATGTAGTACAAGCCTTCCTCTCCTATACATTAGCATCAGAAACTCTTGGAAGAGAAGTGGTACAACAAAGTAATGGGATTTTCCACCAATAAGACGAATTTGTGTACAAGCTTTGTTCCCTGAAATCGTATGTCATGTCACAAAAGACAAATTACGGTGTTTTGCACGAAGACTAGAGGCATTCATAATGTCCTCTCCTTGCTCTTGCTCACAAAGCCAGCATTCTGTTTCCTACTTTCACTATGTCTCTGTCTGTCTGATGCTGTGCTGCTATACTGCTAGAGAGAGAGATTTCTCCACACCCTTACACTTTTTTACTCCACTTACTGCATTCAGTCAACTCTCATCTGCATCTGCTGGAACTCTAGTGGAAAAAGAAAGTGATATCTTGCATATTATTATACGAATGTGGAAGTTGGTGCTTCTGATACTTGTGGATCTCCCAAGAATATTTCCGCTGAGAAGATTTTGCATATATTATTATTATTATTATTTAGTAGAGTATGTTCTAGAAGATGGAAAGACTTATGCATGCTTATATCGCGTACTTGTAATATATGCATATTTCTTTTAACAGAATGCAATTTGGGTGAACAATGTGGTGGTGGTGGTGGCGTAGTATGTAATCGATGACGATGACTAAGTACGATGTGGTTGAGAAAAGGAAGGAGAAAATCCACAGCTCATTAGCTGGATATTGAATAGGAAACGAGAGCCAACAACCAAGTAGCAGTCTTTTGACTGTGACTGATTCCATCCGTTTTTCTGAGCAAATCCAAGCATCTGTGCAATTATGTATATGTGTGTACACGTGCTTATGTCCACAAATGCATATAACACAAACTACGGATATTATTTAAAGCTATGCACGCAGGAAACACCGCATGCAAAACAACAAAATTTGTGGCGTGACGCAACCATATAGGTCTACTCGAATCCAAAGTAGTAAAATTTTCCTGCTTGTAGACAACCTTAGATTTAAGGATTGAATATATAATTCATTGGGTGTATTTCTCCATACACATTTATGCATAGGTATACTTAAATACATGATGGAATTAGTTGACAAGGGCGTACAAAACAAGATTTCGTATTCATTTTAAAGATATCTACACTTGCTCTACAATGCTAGTAAAATAATGCATACTTGTATATTGTAGGAACCTACATGAAACGAAATACATGCATGCGTGAACCTTATTTATGGGAAGTTTTCTCTGGACGTTGAAAGCTCAACACAAGTGGAGACATGCATTGTCTGCGGCATAATATGATTCTTTCACTGCCTCTCCCTTTGAAAATGACATTGCCTGCTGCTGATGCTATTCTTGCATGGATGGAAGGTAGTTAATGGTATATGGCAAATCCCAGTTTGGCCGTCGTCAGTCGACTCATCGTTCTCTGTACTCTTCTTCTCGTCAATCTTTTCACGAAACTACAACCCTGTTTTTCAATACTTGACTGAGGTTACGCTATTTACCATAGAATTTGGAGATAAAGATAAATGTGAATCGTGTATGGTAAACTACTGGATTTGGAAATCAAAGACACATTTTCCATATTATATGAATAAAATCATATAAATATCTTGGCACTGAATAGGTGCATGGATGTAGATATAGCACATGCTATATATCATGTGATACAAGCGTAATATTATAAATACGCATCATCATGAATAATATTAGGAGAAGATGTAGTGTATCTGCAGAGCGAGAAGAAGCAGGAGGAAAAGGCGGATGACGATGATGATATGATTACAAACGTGAACGTAATGCCTACTGATACATAAAGGAATAATGATCTCATCCGGCTCAGCTTCCGTTATTTCTATTCAACTATCAATTTGTTCTCTATTTTCATGAATCTACTTTCTCTCTCCTTTCTCTTTCTGCCAATCTACTTCACTTTACTGATCCTGCTCCCTCACTGAGGAACACAAGTTGAACAAGAGACACGGCGACGGATTTGTATTACATGGTTACCTTAATGTGCACTTGACAAGTTACTATCTTCGCGTATGTCGTCTCCGACTCATTCTCCAGGAGTAGTAGTGGTGGTGGTAAACCTACCATTTTTCTGTTTTATCTCTCCCTCTCGCAATGCGTTGTACATACACAGATGAACACGCGTATTACGTATGTATTTACATTTGACAACTCTTTTATTGTCAAGTGGGCACAATCAAAAACTTTAGGTTGCTTAGTTTGCTCTGTGTGCTTCATAGTGCTATTTTCTTTTATTGTGCATTCAATGCGCTCCACTACTTCAACTTTTACTAAACAGCCTTGTGTTTGAAGGAATGGGGAGAATTGAATAGCAAAAAGAATGATTTCCCTTCTACATTCATATTTCTACGAATGCCGTATTCCTGGTTCTACTCTTTCTGTTAGAAATACAATGTGCTCACGTAATTCTAGTTAGTAATTTCGGAATAGAATGATGTGGAGATTTTGATGATGACGATGCACGGGGAAAAGTTGATGTGGAGCCGTCATCTTATTACTCGAAGCTGTGATGACGTGGAATAGTACCTGCTTGAAAAGGAGCATACCAACGAGAAGAAAGGAGTCTCGTCGACTGTTTCATCACTAAAGCTTCCTTTGTTAACGACGTTTCTTTTCATGATCTGATGATGATTAGGATCACCAAGTAATAGTCATCACATTATCGGAATTTTTGGATGTTATGTAAATAAAGTGTGCGCCACTGGGAGCCGGCGTTTGTATAGGATAAATAATAATAGGAGAAAAAAGTTGAAATGAATTGTTGATTATACATGTGATCTTCAAATTGACAAAAGCTGCTATGTGTACTTACGTGAGTTTTTCAAATGGTTTTACTTTTACTACATTAGAAAGAAAAAATTGAAAGAAAATGATTGCATGGCTAAAACCCAATAATATTAAAACATGTAGTTTCGTGCAGATTCAAACACATTTTTTGACGGTAGGTGCCTGTGTACATTTTCAATGTATCAGTAAAATAAGATGAGAAAATCAGTTTTTGCTAATAGGCGCCAAAGACATTTTTACCGAAAAATCTTTACAACTATTTCATATTTGAAATTGAAAACGTTGCATATTTCAATTGCAAGCAGTATCATTGTTCAAGTTCTTTGTACATATTTAGGAACATTGCATTGGAGATTTTATGAATTGTTATGAAAATTATCTTTAAAATAAAGATTTCCTAAATGATGGAATATTTCTCTAATATTGTTGGTTCATCTCTATACATGCTACAATATACATCATACGATAAATCGTTCGACGAACTAAGGAAAAAGTTATTTTATAAGGTGGTAGTTTCCTTTTGCAAAAGACAGTTTAGCATTAGCTCAGTAAAGTAGAAGTAGAGTGTATGTAACCTGAGGCAAGAAAAGTACACAAACTTAAGGATTATATGGGGTCTCTTCAGCTAGCGGCGGCAGTGGCAACTGAAACTCGTTTTTCTTTCACCACATACATATTGCAGGGGAAGTCAGTTTACAATGCAATATCTCTGTTTATGATGTCAACTCGCCTGGATGCAAGAACGACACAGCGGTTCCTTTTTTGGATATTCGACACATAATGTACGATTTTCAAATGCTGACATGCCTCACAAGATAACTACATTTTTGTGTTGGGTATAACGATGATGAGCATACAGACGTCTTGTGCATGTTTCAATTCAGATGACCGTATAGTGAATCCAGCGAGAGGGGAAGACAGGGAGCGAGTGAAAGAAAGGAAGAGAAACAGCTCAATATCTCTAAAGCTGTACTTGCTTTTAGCTCCTTGAACTACTTTTTCCCTCAGTGCCGAGTGCATACATGCATGTTTACTTATTTCGAGAGAGAGAGAGAAGCGAAATGAGATGAACAGAAGTAGTGAGTGGAACACTACTTACTAAAAACTCTTTCCAGTGGCAATGGTAAAAGAAGATATCGACGACAACAACGATGGAAATGGAAGAGAAAAGAAGGGGATGAAATTTTTATATAAATTCAATGTGTTTCCGTCAAGTAGCTTGGTTGGCTTCAAATATCTTGAGATACAAAGTAGTTTGGTATGCCTTCCAGCAGGATTTTACAAGGACAAGGGAATTGAAGAAAGGTACATTCCGTGCAGCATATACTCTTGCTACATATTATACCTATATGATGATCGCTTTTGGTAAATGCCAAGGGTGTTGTGGATGTAGAGCATGTAGTCTTATGAAAAAATATGTACACAGTGATGGATCAGATATTTATTTGTCTGGTAGCTTAGTAAAGTAGAATGGGAAAGAGGGAAAAACGACGACGAGTGTCCCAAAACATCCAATTCAGCCTTTGGTTGCCAATAACCAGAACATATCAACCAAAAAACTTTTACTCACTCAACTCTTCTCTCTCTCTCTCTCTCTTTCGCTCATACTCATGAACTATCTATCTATTTCTGTCTATTTCTTCAGAAATGGAATACAATCTGGCCGTGTCCACTCGAGAAAAGAATCTCATCCAATCTTTCCTGTTAAGTGTCACCATCGGAATGTACACACATGACAAATCAAAAAACAGTAGTAAACTGAAACCAAGTTTGTTGGCTGCTTCACACAGTCTGTTGTCTGAAGGGAGAAAAGAGAGAGAAAAACGAAGACTCAAGTGGAATTGTAAAAGTATTGGTTGATTTACTGGGAAGAACATGTTCCTTTCTATCTTTCAAAATAAGCAGGCGATGGAATAAGACTTCATTTTCGAATTTGTCTTCCTCAATCGGATTTAGATAAATGTGTAGCGAGTTGCCAACTCGAATAAAATTGAAATGAGCTTATGTGCAATGACTGGTGACTGACCTCTATGACACAAATACATACATTATGCATCTGACAATATATCTTATTACCAAGATTAGCATTCCATAAGCAGTCTGTAATAGAAATTGAATTGTTTACAGCGCAGCAAGTTAGATTCAATTACCCATTACCAAGATAGATTTTGAGATCTCACTGAGGCATCCATCTTGCAAAACTTGAATATTGGCAAAATTGGCAGTTTTGTTTCATACGAACAAAGCACACTGAAAATTTTACTTTTTCTTTCGGTGTTATCCCAGGACACAAAAGGACGGGTTTGTTGAGAAAAGTAGCGTTCTCCTTCTTCCGTGCCAATATGTTGACTACCCATGCGTGACCATAATTTTCATTCGTTCATAAATTATATAATTTTTTCTCTTAGTATGTGTTTGTATGTTGGTGATACAGCTAAAGTTGGCTGAACCAGAAAAATTCCGATTTTCCCTCCCCGTTCACTTTCCCTCATTTCGCTTTCGTTGCTCATAATCTCTGTCTTTTACAAAAATGCTGGCTTATGCCACCACTGACTTGAGCTAAATTAGAAAATTCATGAATCCTTGAAATAGTTTTCTTTAATTAGAAAAGTTGATCTGCATGCTTTTCCCCCAGTTTTAGAGTCGCAATTTCTCACATTTTGTATAGGTATGAAAAGTCTTGAACATTTAAGCAATCAGTATGAAAGATATTTTTATAGTAATATTATGTCTAACAAAATATATTTTTTATCAAGCAAAATTAAAAGTTTTCTCTGAAACAAAGTGAGAACATAAAAATATCACGTTTGTGCTAGCCCTAAAAATTGAAGGTTGTGACTTTCTATCGAACATTTTACGGGCGCATTACACTGAAGGGTGGGTATCCGCTCATTTTGATCCATTTTTAGCATTTGATTTTTATATTGTTTTGACTCGCGTACAAAACAATGGATACAAATGTCATGTATTTTATTACAAAATACATTTCATTATTAAATTTAAATATTCCTCATGGACATGGTTTTCAATGAATTACGAGGTTTCCTAATATACTGAGAAAACCGGTTAGCAATACCCTCAAAGTTTATCCCATATATTCTCATCTGTTAAACGCAAAAAGCAATTTTTACTTTCCAGTTCAATAACTTCATTCTTAAGCACAATGGAGAGTAAACTGGAAGCTGACTGACTGCAATGATTCAAGCTGGCTATATATGTCCATAATAACTTTATAAAATGCACATTACATGTACATTTGAAAGGAAAAGGAGAAAGAAATACATTTGACTTGTATCCCTGAACGTTGCAATAGTAGATACATGCTTCATGAATGCATCAATTGTGGCTGGTTGGTGATTGAGGCAAATGAAAAATCATGCTTTACAAGAAGGGAACGACAAGCTCATTTTTCTTGTTTTTTTCTTCGCTCCCTAACGTCGAAACATGGACGACTTTCAAAGCCTCAAGATGCCAAATTCCTTTCACTATGAAAAATTTGGTCTCTTTAATTTCAGTGATAGAGCATAAAAATAGTAATTTCGTTTCACATTGAATGTATTTTAGTATGCCTTCAGTTGCCCATTGTATTCTTATATCAGCTAAGCACACATTACATAATATCACTCGAATTGTCTGCTATGCTGTTTTTCTTTGAATATACGGCATTGTTATGTGTTTATAGCAAGTTAGTTTGTACATACTCTGCCTTAAATAGTCTTGAACGGCAAGATCTGTGCGATGATTGTGAAGGATCCGTAGAATGAGTGAAATAAGCCAATGAGCCAGAATCCGAACGAAATAGATAGACACACACGTACACGTGCATATAAAAGCTTATAGAGTTGAACTGTTGTAATCTAACAAAAACGAAGGAAACGAGTGACTGAATTTCCTTTTTTTTCTTTCCTCCTTCCCTTCTCGAAAACTTTTACAAGAAAAATCGCAATCATTGAGGAATGGGTGTAATTTTTCATTAAATCTTTCTATTTTCTAGACTGTTGGATTTATATACATTCATGCACAAGCGTTGTTCCATTCCCAGCCCACATAAATTTCTCTAAATGAGCTATTCACTTTTTTACATTTTTTACCACGACAATCAACCCTTTTGTGTAAGTCGAGTCTGAGGACCATTTTGCATTTGTAAAACCAGAATCTATATGATCTGATGAGTGACTACGAGGGGATTAAACGAATCTTTCTCCCCGAAATTGTCCAATTCCAAAAGAATGCTGTCATCACAGTACAGTAGAAATTGACAGTAAAACGGTTACTTTCTGGTTGTTTTATCTGTTCTTCTTGATATTTAAAGACAAAAAGTTCATACACTTAATTTTTAAAGTCGGATTATATAATATTTTATAGCATTGCTACAAATCAATGATACTACTTTCATTTTATTAATATAAAAGCGAATGAAATATATTTTGGACATTGTTAGTTAGAACCTATTTTACACTCATTCTACTTAAGGCACACACTCAAATGCAACTGTTTTCAAACATTCACATCATTCGCACATGTTAAATTATTATGTGTATTAGAAAATGTACGTAGATTGTTTACGTGTTGAACTTTCACCTTTGTCTTCAAATTGATTCTTGCGCGTGCAACCGGAAAACTTGGAAGTACAAGGAATGCAAAGCAAACCTAACTTTAAATTGGGTTGTCTACGTTTGAGTCAAATGAGTTGTCAACCTTGATGAAAATTTCATTCAAACTCATTTACAAAATGAATAGAGAGGATCTGTTTGTCGTTTTCTCTTCTGTATGCACTTGAGTCATTGTCATTGAGCTAGACATTTAGGAACCACAATACGTTCCTAAACAAAACATGAGAACTTTTACCGCTGCAGAACAAGACGCAACACAAGTGGTAAGGCTCCTTCAAAATTTTATTATACATGTACGTATCTACTTATGCGACAAATGTTTTGAGGATGAGCCTACATGGCACAATAACAGAATAATTATGTCCTTTGAAACATCATAAAATAAGTAAAATAGCACTACTATCGTCGGGCTGTATATTAGAGGGACAATCTTACACGGGCACGGAAGATGCATAGGAAGTGTTTACATAATTCGTCTTGTTACTTGAAGAACATATATATTCAGTGTCTTGCTTTAGGGTTCACTTTCACGATTAGTTTACATACATACTTTCCTTTTCCCCAGCTTCCTTTGTCTCATGAGATCATGAGTAGCCCTGCTTCAATGTAACATTACATTACAATCATTACATGTATGGTTATTTCTCAGAATTTGAGGAGATATTGAAGCAGTATGTTTTAAAAATAATACCGATTACAACTGTCACAGTTTACATGCTTAAACAAACTTTACATTTGTTTTTGCATTGTACTAATATTTTTACCATAATATACTATATTGATGTATGTTTTCTCAAGATTTTCAATATTTAGTAGCAAGATGAGTACAGCAGTAGATCGCAGTACCTTTGCCAGTGGCAAATGAAAACCAAAATTATATTCATAAGTTGGAATCCATTCTGTAATAATCGTGTCATACAAAACAGTAGAAAGTGCTCGCTTAAGAAAAGTGAAAGTCAAGAGTCAGGAAGGAGCTATAAAGACAGAGTTGCTTGAATGTTTGCAATGAATATTTGGCATTTATATACGGGATGGAAGAAGAGTAGTAGGAATATATTTCGTAAATAATATACATGTCTGTATTCAGATAGGTAGGCATGTTTTTATTCCCATTGGCAGTGGTAATGGCAATAATAACCATTGAGATATAGTATACCACAGAAAATGGGACGGAATGATGGAAAATGAAAATGAATGCATGAGGTTTTCAAGTGGTCTCTTATTGCTTGCTGCCTTTCTTCTTGCATCTACTCTGAGCCATATCCTACTCGAGAATCAGGAAAATGTAAAGAGTGAAAAGAGATGAGAAGGGCCATTCCACACAGCTCCATCATCATCAGCACAGATGTAAATATATGCACGGTGTATTCTTATCCTGGGCTCTCCTCCTTGTCTGCTTCATTTAGAAAATGACTACTTGGCTCTTCAACTTTTACTATACCTTCTCCACACAGAGTGCGTATAATATAAGGTACATTTGTACATTTCCCTACTCCAGCAGGTCCCCTCATCTTTCTAATATACGTGTGTACTTTTGCATTATTTTCTCGTGTGGCTACAACATTACATATTATGCATGTGGCTGTGTACTCTCCAAAAAAGCAGCCCTTATTTTATGTATCCTTTTCTCTCCTCAGCACTATCATTATCATTTTCCAGATAGTGCTTTTTCACATCTGTTTGACTATTTCTTTCCCTTTTAAAACTTTCTTGTGGAATTTCATTCCATCGTACTTCCTTCTCATCTTCAAGCCATTTTGTAAATCGCATAATATCCATGTGTATACAAAATGAATACTCTAGGAGACAGGAAAGTGAGTGAGCGAATGCGTACTTAAGAGGGTATGTCGGATGCACTTGTACAAAACTATAGTAGCGCACATTCTGAAGGAAATAGTGCTGCCTTGTGAGTAATGTTGCCAGCTTCATTTGATTGTTACAAACCATCACTGGAAATGGAAGAGCATGTACACATTATGGTTAGTTATTGTGAGTATAAAAGTAATATAATATGTTTGTTATTGTTGCTCTCTGAATAAAGTGCAATCACACGCTGTTTGTTACATTCTTCTCTTTCTCTCCAGTCCAAATTGAGGAGGAAAGTGGGGTAGAAAATTGAAAGAGCAAGTTGAACAAGATGTTGATGACTTTGACTGTGATGATGGGTTGATGGCGATGATGATAGCAAATGGTGATAATGAGAATTATGGGAGCTTCTGGCAGTTTAGCTTTGACTGCCTGCTTTTAATATGCCTCGTCGCGTTTCCACATCTTCTTTGGTGGCTGTTGTTTGTTGTTGATTTTGTTTGAAATTTGTTATAAAATTGAATGTTCGGGTTAGGTTGGTAATACTGATGGAGATGTGAATTTGCCCGTGTAGAATGCTGTGGAATGAACTCTGGTGTGCTACTGGTGGTGCTTCAAAATGCAAATGTGCGAAGATGTCATGTGAAAGTAAGCGTGAAAATGGAAGAAAATGAAGGGATGAAACGAGAAACTATTGCTCCTCGGGCAGCGCCATCACTGCCAATGTAAAACACAATGCAAGTAGGTGATACACGACAACAAATCAACCCATACTGATGGAGCCCAGAAGATGAATTTATTAAAAAGCTGGGTGACATTAAACCTATTAGAGAAAGTTCTAAGTGCCCTTATGATCTATTCAGAGATTTTTTCACAGGATGCAATTATTTTTAATGATGTTGTTTGCGTAATTAATTTGAATGGTTTAAATGAGTTTTATTCAAGCGTTACTAATTGCATGTTATGTGAATAATGTGATGGTTTTTGAGCATCCTTTCTCCCACTGTCGTCTCTGAAGAGTTTTTGTAAAAAAGGAAGAGTAATGGTCAACCCACTTTTCACTGTAGAATGATGGCACAGATTGAGGTGACATAATTAATTGACTTTGGGAATAAACATGGTAGTCAAACTGTAGAGGATGATAGCACTTTAAATCGTCCAGTATTAGTACATTTACAAAATTTTAGTCTAAAAAGATCTCATATTCAAGTCAATTAGGTATGTTGTGGACTGTACAATGTGGGTTTCTTTCATGAATGAAGTCTTCAAAACTATACGAGCCCGAGCAACATATTCAAGACTAGTAGTTCGCTAAGTTCAAAGTTCAAGACGTTTCTGAGCTCATAGCTAGACATGGGGATTTCCAGTTTGTAAACTCAGTCACCGAATATTCAGTAAACAGAATTACCTTGGTCGGGGGCATCTTCATGAAGATTACAATATCATAATCAATAATCAAAATCAGGTATACCCAAGTATTCATTTTAGCTCAACCAAACCAGTTTAGCTCCATAAGCTGGATATACTTAAAGTTTTCCATTTTAACTACTTTAGACGATATACTATACCCAATGGTGTACAGAAAGTCAAAACAACGAGTTTTAGATCTAGTTTAATGAGAAAGGGACAATGATTTAGTTTGGGTGACCAATGGAAAGATAATGGGTTATTACTGTTCCTTAGTGCTCAGCTGAAGCCTTAGTGCTGACCACCATGTCCTGGAACCAAACCTGTATTAACCATCATGTTTTCTCAATACCACCGGATACAAACACTTGACCATGGACATTTTCATGCTTGTACGACATCGATAAATCCAACGGTTGACTCCGGTGTCACGAGCAAATGTTCTTCAAGCCTTGAGGATAACCCCAGGATAGAAATTCTTCTCCAGCACAGCTGCCAATTCAATCACCCTCTCCTTATTCTACCGTTGCGGGAATGCTGGACCGTGACGAAGATACGGATAGCTTCCCACAGCATCTCCTTTAAACGTGTCATCCTCAAACTTGTGCTTGGTCCATGTCTTCATTGTCAAATTTCCACATGTGTGATTCTTGCGTTCAGCTTGAAAACACTCTAAATATAAGCTCTGTTCAATATATCTCACATGTGCTTTTACAATCCAGTAATAACAGAGGGTCGAATAAAGCTTTTTGTGTTATGCGCTATAGATTTCATTCGGCTTTTTAAAAAGTTTATGTAACTGCCAAATTTACAGGCTATACTAGAAAGCGCAAACGATTTCAAAAATAGGGTAACTGTGTTGGTGGCTGAAAATTCAGAAATCTTGTTTCAAGTTAGAAATTTTTTTCTATAATATTTCACTTCCATTAAATGTGTAATGATTTCCAATTCTTTACCCTTCCTTTATTCTATCATACCTTAAATTACTTGATATTTTCACGCATCTATCTTTTATAATCTTCATGTTCAAATTGGAACTAGTTTTTTTCTGTATCCTTTGTGAAATCAGTAAGTTTCATTTGAATATTAGTACATGGGTTTGATGCATGCGATTGTATGACTCAAAACCTGGGTTTTCCAAAGTAGTGATAAATGCCTCAGTAGTTCTTTGGTGAAAGTATTCGAAAGTCAAGAATAGAAGAAGACGTACGAAACTAACTTTGCTGGTAGGAATAGGAATAACTAATTAATATTTCAAGGCACGTACAACAAATAAAACGAAGAAGTAAATAGAAAAAAGTAACAGGTTGCACAATCATCAAGCAGGAAAGCTATTTCTTCTTCACTAGAACCTAATATACATTGGAGTTGGCTGGCATTGTAAGCAAAAACATCAAATACAGTAGTAATAATGAGAAGAGCGAGCGGAAAATACGAGAAGAAAAGCTTGCATCTCATCCTTGATGTTGTGCGGTGTAGTAACTCTTATAAAGAATAGGAATTGTGAAAGCAATCCTAACCCCCATATGAACTTTACCAACAGTTCGTTGTTTTCGTTTCTTCCGTGTGTTATTGGATGCTTCAGTTTGCTCGAACACAAGATCATACCGTTTTCGATGAACGATAAATAAAGCTGATAGCTACACTAGTCTACTAGTCTAATTAATACCTACCAAATCCCTTAGCCCAAGCAGCCCCTATTCAATGACGACAATCAAACTTAAGACTTTAGGAAATACAAATTTTTTAACTGAAGTAAACTAAACAGCTTCTGGAAACTGACTGAACAACTTATTTTCCCGAGCAAATTGAGAATTAAGAAATCTGTGTGTATGATAATGGTAATGTTTATTATTTTCCTGTATATTATAAACAAAAAAAATACTAACAAAAATACGGCATTAATTTACTTGACATCGTGTATTGTCTCGTTACAAGGTCAATACGTTTTGCAAGACGAACTTGTTAAGATTTGTTAAAACATTTTGTTTACAACATATCATTATGTATAATCAAAATAACTTGGAAATCCCAAGAATTTCTACATTTCTAAACAAAGAATTTCTACATTTCATTTGCCAACATTTTTCCAAAACAAACTGTAAAATTGTATCAAATATTTCCAAAATTTCAACATTCCTCGAAACAGCAAATCAACCCTTACATTCTCATTTGGGGGCAAACCGAAACATACTCAGGCATCGTATCACATTGTCTATTCTACAGAGTGATCCTGCAATGAAAGTCATGATGAATGATGAAACGAGATTTATTTCATATTTTTTTATTCACAATCACAAATAAATATAATTCAAGTGGAAAAATATACTACTTAAAAAATTCATTCAAGCTAGAAACGGACTTTCACTTTTGATACGATGAAAAAAGATGAACGTGACAAATGCGAAGACATGTCTATTCTGCACACTCACAGGCTTATTTAAGAAACTACCACAGTTTTAAATTTATTTACAGTCTGACATAAATTGATAACTTTCTCGTAATATTCCTCTTTCTGTCTCCTTGTTCGTCGTCATCACCGACCCCAGAGCACACTCTTTATTCATTGCAATATCATAATCAAGACAGCTATTTGTATAGGCACTTACACATGTAATACTGCTGTTGTTGGGTAACACACTTCGACTATTGTGGCGTGGTGGTGGTGGTGGTGTGTGTACATACGAATTTATGAACAAGTTTAGACATAATTTAATCTACTTTCGGGAAAGTGCTTGAGGTTTTGCTTGAATCAAGTAAAGTGGAGATGGGTTTCGAGTGGGACACGACAACACAACGACAAGTAAAAAAGAAACGGGAAAGAAAGGCGGGCAAGGAGACGAGAGAAACCAAGACGAAGAAGAGTAATCAGTTTTAAAGTGGATTTCCCTTAAAATGGTTGACTTGATGTGTGCGGAGAACTTGAAAATGTAATGTAATACGAAGAATCTTGCGTTTTCATGGACTCATATGCGTACATACATTGAATGTTAGAGATGACACGATGTTGGTGGCTTAATAAAGTAAGATGTACTTACATTTAAACGTATTAAATATACTCAATTTTAAATGGTTTCCGCAATTTTTCAAGTAATTTACGTCGGAATAATAAAGGAACTCAAAATTTCGGGGTTTCCTTCCCAAGAAAATATAAAGCTCTTCAACACTACGCCACTTTCTCTAGAAACTAGTTTTAAGAATTCACAGAACATCAATAGCAACATCAAATCAAAATTAAGGTTGCGGCAACGTTGAAATTGCTTTTGATTCGTTCTCATTATGTTATTTTCTAGTAAATTGAATATAAAGGTACATTTTTGATGAAATCTGTATACATGGGTAATATGAGACATGTCTTTCTATTAGCTTTAACTCCCTTCAAATCAACTTGGTCGGATTTCGTAATTTTAAATAAGCAATTTCAATTACAAGTACATTTTCTCCACACAAAATAACTCGAAAAGAAACTCAATAAACATCGCTTTAATAAAGAAAGGTGAAAAATCATGTTGCATCATACATCTCGTTCAACTCGCTGTTTTCCATAGTAAGGGGAAAAGTGAAAAGCTTGGGTTGGATAAAGTTCTGCAGTACCAATGCAATGGCTTCCCGTTCTCCCGATAGCCCATGTTTCCTTTCATGTTTCCTTTTCCCAGTTCTTCAACAGTTGCAGCTATAGTTGGAAAAGCAACTGAGAGATCGTGTTGAAAGTAAGCCTAGTATTATCTTTGAAAGATGGCGTGGGTGGTAGCTTAAAGAAAACTAGGAATTTAGGGCGAACTTTCACATTTTCCCAGTTTTACTTTCCTTTTTCGTTATTTTGCCCATTCACCGTTTTTCCTGAGCTAGTGTGCTGAATGTGCATGAATTCCAAATAAACCATAAAAGTTCACCATTTTATTAATTTTTTGTTCCATTGCAAAAAACAAGAATTCACGCCTTTTTTAAAACTTCATCATGCACATCATCACGATCACATCACGCAATGATTTCAATTCCATTTCCACTCTCTTATTTGTAGCTTATGGGTATATGCTGTTTTTATTTGCTCTTGCCTTTGCAAGTTTTGAGAAAATCGTAAATTAAATACTGTTTGTTCAGCAGTAGAAGGCAAACATCAAAGAAAAAATGTTTACGGTAATTGTACTCAACTTTTGAAAAAAATATAATGCTTGGTCTAGTACGTAAGCAGGTTTTTTATTTGCTTGCTTACAATTGCAAATTTTTCTTTGTCATGAGTCTCGTTTTTGCTTAGAACAATTTCATTTTTATTGTTATTATAAGAAATAGCATCACGTTCACTTTCATGCAAATTGCTTTCTCCAACGAGTGTGGAGAAAAAAACATTACTGCTGTTATGAGTTTTAACGGTGTGAGTGTGCAAGCCTTGTACTGCGTAAGAGATTGTATATGTGTACGTGAAAATTAACAGAAAAATAAATATGATACGATAGGGCAGGATTTAAATCATTTTTGGTACGTTTGCCTTGTTTCCCTTCTTATTTTTATTGTTTTCCTCTATTTCCTACGGCCTCTGGTCTTCCTGGTTAGTCGCAATAAAATGTTAATACGAATAATTACCAGGTTTTGCTCGGCTTAATTACAGCTTTTCTTTTTCATTTCTTTCAACTCAGCAGGCAGCAGTTTTTTTGTCAGTAGTTAAAAAGAAATAATTGTGCACTTTCTATGTAGGATTATTACAAACATTATTAACTAACTTTTAGTGCATAGCTAAAGATGAAAATGCTTACAAGGCTTACTTCACCCAAGTTTGACTGAATGTGACTGAGAAACACTTGAATTGGTCTAAAATTGCTGTACATAGTGGACTTTTACGCTTGTTAAATATCGGCATGATCGTAATTGTGGGCTTTTAAGCCTGAAACTTTGGCGGCCATTGCTTCACAATAATCCGTGTTCAGTGTTCGCATTTTGACGGTCTCACACTGATGAAGTACATTTTTAAACAAACCCCATTAAAACTAACCACTCCCTTTGGACCCAGTCAACCGTTAAACTAAGCTATTTCTAGTTGAAGTTATTTTAAATACCGGTACCAACGGTTTTGCAGCCTTTCTAAGAAGTGTAATTTGTAAATGGTTATCACATTTAAATTTTAATATACTCATGTTCACCCGTATACAGGTGCACGACGTGATTTAGCTTCACCATTACCATTTGTGGGTAAATGAATGAGTTTTTGATTCGGCTCAGCAAAGTGACATATCATTGCATTAAAACTACAAAATTCGCAGCACTTAAAGTGTTAAAATTGCGATTTACATAAATTAAATTAAAAATCTCAGACCCTAACCCGAGGGATAAAAATGCTACAATTTAGGTATTTTTGCTAACAGTTTGTATGCTCGAAAAATTACGCTCCATAAGTAACCCGATCCAAATCTTTAAACTAAATCATGAGCAATTTGTGATTTTTATCATTATGAGTAATAAAGTGCTGCTTGCTGTCAGTTAATCGTTACGATAAAAAATTGATGTATGCTTTTGAAATGGATACGAAATGTAAAAGTTGTTTTGAGAACTTGAAAAAATAACCTTGCAAAGGTCTCGCTTTTTTATCTCTAAAAAGAAATACAAGTTTTAAGTGCGATTACTCAATAAAGTCAGTTACTGTTACACATAGAATGGCCTACGAATGCATTGCCGACAATAATGTATAGAAACAATTTTGATTGGTCCAGCCGACAATAAATCTCAAGCTAATAATGTATTGCTATTGACCAGAAACCTTTTTTACCTTTTAGCAGACTACTTCCTCTGAGAAATATATTTTATATGATTGTGGAATAGAGTAATATGCATTCATCTATGTACGGAAGCAACATTCTGAACTCTGACTCATGACTTCATTAAAGAAAATATGCTGCCAAAATTATCTCCCCAAGAAAAAAAAGTAAGTTTCGATAAGAAGCTGACCTGTACACGAAAAGTCTCTAAAGAACGTTACCCCTATTCTTTTTAGAAGTTAATGTTGAATATATTTTGAGTTTATATTTTCTTCCACTTGAGCTGATTGGAAAATGAAAAGCATGCATGAATAATAATGCATTCATTAAATCCACCATCATGGCACACTGCACCGAACTACCTTTCACCTCGAACAGCCATCAATCCCCATTTGAGCTAAGCAGAAATCTGCTTCGCTGCCATTGTATCACAGTGGGCAACTAATAATTAAAACGAAATGTCAGGGAAAACCAAGCGTTTCCTAATGCATCGCATGCCATTATGAGAAAACAACACAACATCACCCAACACAATGCTATCACGATCATCCAGAACAAGGGTCACGTTCCACTATACAACACCAGAAATATAATTTCTGTCTGCAGGGCTACATCAAGAAAAAGTGTACTACCAAAAAACCACCACCAAGAACAATAGTGTGGAGAAAGCATATTTATACTTAATCGTGTGCTTAATAAGAAGCACACATTGAAGAGCGTTAATGCTAATCCGCAAAATGTTAGAAAAGTATCACCCACAGAAGAACCAAACAAAATGCAACACCACCTTTCCACCAGTCTTTACCTTTTACCTTTCGTTTCGTATTATTAATGTTTGTGTGCATAAAATAAATGTGAAAACGTTTTTTAGTTGCTGCTTCCGGCATTTCTCCTCTGTTATCACCTTGCTTGCTCGACAATGCTAAACAATGTATTATAATAATATCAAACCATTTCCCACTGCGAGAGGTTTAAAAGGGTAGAGCTATTGTCCGCATAAAGCAGCTCCGTATGAGCAATTATATGAATGTCTATATGGTAAGTACATTACATGTTTTACATTACTATTCGCACATTTATTCACATACGGAGTGCAAAAAATGTTTCTCAGGGAAAACGCGCGCGTAATTACATTATATAATATATTCATTTACCATATACGTTTTTGCATGCATTAGAAATTAAATGTAACCCAATTTATTCCATTTGATACATTTCTGACCGCTTTCCTTTCACGAATTTGTGTAGGAGCATACGTAAGTAGTGAAGGGCTAGGTGATTTTGTGCCAACGACAAGAAACTTCATGACGATTACACATTGAAGGAACTTCACAATTTGAAGATGCATATTATAGAGATGCATCATTGTCTTGAGTTAATATGTTGCACTCACATACATCATGTAAATGCCTTATTTCCATAAAAATAAGTCATACTTCTATTACTCTATGTGACAGCTAGCATTATTTTTTCATAGCAATGATATACATCAACAGTAATGTCTAATGTCCATTAAAAAAGAATGTTTTACATGCAGTAAGTTACTATCATCTACAATCACCCAGCATAGTCATGAATTAGTCGTAAAACCAATATTTCTTCCACATCTGTTCTTATAGTTAAGAATGTCAACAAACCATCATTAGCACTCTTCAGTCAATCATCTAGTTTCATTTCCGGCAAATATTTAAGTGTCATCATCATCATAGGTCCCAACATGAGTATAGGTAAGTTGTTAATTACTATAACACACATAATAAATACCACATAAAATTAGCATGAACTAATGAGTGACTTCGTTTTTTTTTTTAAATATTTTAACAGATTGTTCAAAAATTATTGAATGCATTTCATGCATACTTTCAGCCTGCATTTTTGTTGATGATGGGATTGGAATGGAGCGTTGGAGGTGCGTGTCATCAACTAGAGGATTGACTGGAGTACGCATTAAAATAACAAATGCTACTTCTGAGTGGTGTCCTAACTCTCCTTCGAAATCTCCCGTACCTATCAATAATGATAATAACGCAAGTTAGTTCAAAATAAATGTTAAGAATCAATTTAAAATTTCGTTTTTATGTTATGTCTTATAGCTTATATACTTGATTTATTTACTTTTCAGTTGCAATTATAGCACTAGTGATTGCAGTTTTTGCTTTTCTGGGGTCATGTGGATTAATTGTTTGGCTTAGGACTCAAAAACAACATCGATCACCGGTACCTAACCGTAATGCTGAGATGGCTTTGCGAGATATATCTTCTTTTGCACGACAACGAGAGCTGGAATTGTTAAGATCCAAATTGCGGTTTGATTCGCGAAATGCAGCTTTCAAGAGGGAACTTGAAAATCGTGTAGCGGAAGTAGCGCGTCAAAGGGCGCTAAATCAAAGACCCCCTAGAATTCTCAGTTCCAGATCCAACTCTCTTGCACCTGAACCACAAGCTCACAGCTCTAGAAATCCTCCTTCAAGTACTCCAGCATTTTCCAGTTCCAACACACCAGCAGCTATTACTCGAGAATCCACCCCTTTTCAGTACTCCACGCGACCATCTCCATTTATAAGCAGAAGTGTGACCCCTGCTCCATTTGATGAAAATATATATGATGATGTGGATGTCAATGATACTGTGTCACTTCCATCAACCATTTACGAGTCATTTGAATCTGAAAACCCAGAGCTTCCCCCACTTCCACGACCACCTCAGACCTATTCATCATTTGGACGCTTATTAAAGCAGACTAGTTTTTTCAAATCCAATCCATAATATGTTTAAAATGTATGCGAAATAACTGCAAAAGTCAGTACAACTCAGTGTTTAATTAGTTTATTAAGTTTATTTCAATTAGTGCATATTTTTCCTTATTAAATGTATTTCGCTTAACTAGTCATCATAATAATAATAATAATGTTTACTCACCGCATGTGTTCTAAGAAAGTATATTAAATTCATAAGTAAATTAATATTTAATGAATAAAATTATCTAAGTTTTTTTTTGAAAGTGAAACATATTTTTGAAACTTGGAATATATTTTTTTTGCATCGATCATTCATTATTTTGTTCGAAAAAATCATCACATGTCCCCAAAATATCATACCTTTTTCACCAAAAAATAATTATTTGTGACCAAAAAATAATCACTCTATCTCAAAGGGTATTTTAAACATTATCTTATATTTCCCTTGCCTATTAGCCTAATTACACATATTTACAATATTTATATACAAGAAATAAATAAATAAAAATACATAGAATATTGGTACAATTGGTATTCCTAATAATCCCTATCTCTATGAAGCGGAAATGATGTTAAGTTTGGTGTCCAAAATAAACGCTCAGCATCCTTTTCATCATCACTACTGCCATCACTTATATACTCCTCCTCCAATTTTCGATGTAAATATTTAGGTATATTTTCGTCAACGCCCAAAAAATACCTTGCATAATGATGATAGCGTTTGTCTAACTTCTTAAAAAACTTCTCACTGTTTGTATTAAGATAGTCTTTATAAAATGTCAGAAATTTCGTCCAGCGAATTATTGGTAAGCGCTTCTGATAGTATCTCCAAACTTTAAAATTATACAGTTTCTCCCTTGTATTCGGTAACCATTCTCTCTGATTTTCAAAACACTGAATAAACATTGGCTTATGCTCATCGCAAAGATAGGGCATATCTTCATTTTTATGACATACATAACAAACATAACACAAACAATTTTTAAATATGCAAGGATATGTGTTTTTGCTACACTCTATTGGAATCATGATATATTTACAATATTTACAAACTTACTACAAAACTCCTATTTTAGTATTTACTACAAGTAAGTCGGTTACGTGTGAATTATGATTACACATTTAGAAAATTATAACCTACAAAGTTTATATTCAAGAGTTAAACTTACACAGTAACATCTGCATCTTTATGCGGCTTCCAATGTTTGACATAATCATCTACATCTTCATCATCATCATCACTTAAAATCTCCTCCTCTAAAAAGTCTGGATAGACTGTAAAATCAACTGGTGTATTTATAAAATGCAAGAAATAATGATGGTATCGCTTCTGTATTCTGTCGGTAATTACAACTTTATATTTTTTAAGATACTTTTTGTATAGTACTAAGAATGTTGGCCAGCGGTATATGGGGAAAAGTCTTTGAAGTCGACGCCAATGCTTAAAGTTGAATATGTTCTTCCAGTATTTCCGAATGCGTTTTATATTGCGCCTACTTCTCTGTGCTGTGGAACGGTGAACGTTTTGAAGATGCTCACTGCAAACATACGGCACTGATTCTTCAGGATGACAATGATAGCATACCTCATTTTTACAATCAACAAATATACAGGGGTAGCAGTAGCCAGAACAATCCAAAACCTTCATTTCCTGTTAATTAAGTAACTTTTTAATTATATTTTCACATTTTTCAAATAGAATATCAGAATCGCGGAGTTTTAAAATACACCTGTACAGTTTTAACATATTGTTGTCGTTTCTAAGAGTGTTTTTCATTTTACAAAAGCAAAACCACTTTCTTAAGTTCCGTAATCTTAAAAAGGCATAAAAAATGCAATACAATCCACATAAATTACTGTCTGTACTAGATTGAAGTGGATGTGGATTAACGTTAATGTGTGTGGTCCCATTTGGTTTTTTATAATAATGACGCACGCCGAGTGAATCAAATGTGTCTATAAAACAAACTTTATCTCTTTTGTAAAAAATATGAACAATCCAATGTTTTTGTCCAATTCCATTTTTATTACTCATATTCTGTATTATGACACTAGGAAACTTTTGTATGCGTACAGATTTTAACTCGTCACGGGGTACCACAAAAAACTCCTTCAATAGTTTGCGTCTCTTAAAAATACGAAGTAAATTTTCAAGCTCATAATTATTCATATTTGCTCTAGAACGACCTGCTTATCACTGTCAAGTGCTAACACGTTTTGGAATGATGCATACGTAAGCACAGTTAGGGATTCCGTTGTTGCTGAGCTAAATTTTAAATCTAATTTTAAACCTCCTTGCTTGCTAGCATAAAAATATGCGGGCAACTTCATTGGAATTATATCAAAATAATACAATGATAGGTTTCTAGCAAATTCGTCCTGGGTTATGTAATTATTACAATGATCTTGTGTCATTTTATGAAGAAGAGGAATGTACGCATTAAGATTAGATTTATTTGAAACTTGAATCGTTTTTTGCGTTGATGTATCAGTATCAATAACCACTGATATGCTCGATAGATTAAAATCTTTAAAGTCAAAAATATTTTTCTTTATGTCACCATTAAGAGAAACTGTCTCTACTAGCATTACAATAATAAAAGATGGAAGGTTGTTTGACCACAAAAGGTTGGTCACAGCGCTTAGGCTACCCTTTGCGATTGAAAAATTTTTAATTTCAGAGCGCTCATACTTCAATTCCACTTTTTTCCCTGATTTTATGCTATTTTCAAACACACGCAAATATTCTGGTTGTGGTTGGATCTTTTTAACATGAAAAATTGCTTCATCGAACAAAATTTTATAAGAGTCTTCAGTGTCAGTAGAAACAGCGGAAACAAGTGAAAATGATGTTGCACTTCTCCGGAGTTTTATTCGCACATTGACGTTGTTAGGTAAAAACTTGTCCAAGCGAAAAATTCCCTCAGATAGTCTTGTAAAAATCTCAAATGTTTTGGAGTCCTCAATCAATTCAGCACGCTTTTTGAAGCCCGAATTCGCAGTTTTGGATATAGTTGTTGAATCATCCGGGTAGTACATTGATGCAGTTAAAATTGATTTCCGATCTCCATTATTATGGTGCAACAAGGAATCCACAATTGCTTTGTATGGGTAATAATTTGGATCGTTGATGAGGGCATCATTCACGTAAACTTCAACGTGACTGAATAGCGCTGCTCCAAAATAATGACAAGGTGCCACAATTTCCGTAGATGTAAGGTTTGTGCCATCTTTTTTCACTACTCTTCCGTTAATTTGTAGAAAGCTGTTGTCAATATCAAGGAAATGGAGAAAATTTGATTGTACGCTAAACTCTAAAACTGAAGAGTCTGTAACACTTCCACTGGGGTACACCGGTACGTAATCAGCATTTAGTACTGATTTCTCAATGGGGGGCAGATGAAAAATGTCAAACTGGTTGGTGTAAGCAATTTCTTTTGGCCCTACTTGTTTTGACATCGCGATGTTCTAATTGGTCAATGGTAATATGATGATTGGTACTTCAGTTTCGTCCTTTTGTTTTCGGATGTTTGCTCGCCTTAGACGATCTCTTCTTTTGTCTGTGTGATTTATTTTTCTTTTTTGTTGAACTTGCACCTGCTCCCTTCAAAAGTCGCTTACGTTTCTTCTGTAGACGCTTTTTATCTTTTCGTTTTGAAGAGGAAGAATAGTAAACAACGCCTTGGGAAGACTTTTCACCACCGCTACCGTAAACAGGTGAAAGCATGCACCCACACTTTTTGCAGAAGGACTTCCTATGACTCATGTCTGACTCTAATGTGCAAATTTGTGGTAACAGGCATAGTACTAAAGTTAGTAATTGTGTTCAAAAACTGATCGTAAATTTGAATTTTTATTACACTGATGTTTTTTGAGTTTAATGGAATATATTGAATCGGGTTAAACTCGATGTATCTTGTGTTTTTGAGGGAAGAAACTGAAAGAACTTTTAATATAGGAAGAGCCTGGGAACAATAATCGCTTTCCTGAATGATATTAGTTGTGACGATGATGTGATTTCTTAGATCGTCTTCTGTTGAATGAAGTCTCAATGTGTGAGTTCCGGCTTTATATACTGAGTTTGAAGGCTCCCCAAGCCCATTTAAAATGAACGATGGAAGCTTAATCTGTGTATATTTGTCTGAAATATATATTTGTGCTTGTTTTTCGTCAGCAGAAAATGTTAAACTTGCGTCAACACCAAGACTTTCAAAGGCTTTATTTATACTATCAGATAGAGCGTCAAGACTGCTGTCTTCAGGTTCCTCGATGTCTTCACCAGATTCAGTGTATATGCTGACTCCCATGACATATGATGTGACTCCCACATCAACTAAGTCAGCTTGAGTCAAAAATTTGCTTCCCACATACACTCCTGATGTAATGAAAGTATTTTTCTCAAACCCGAGGAGTGCTGATAAGTTTTCATCTAAATAAAAGCTTCTTCCTTCTGTCAAATTTATTTGCATTTCAATTTGAACGCCATCGTCATCATCAAAGTTTTGACGAAATTCTACACAGCGTAAACGATTCCCTCCAGTTCTTAATTGCGCAAAAAAACGATCAACAGTTACCTCTGCGGAGCTGCCAATCCAATTGCTCTGATCAATTGTGTATTCCTGTTCAACACTTTTCCCGAAATAAAGTTTAGAAGGTTGAAATTTGAACTCAAACTTGTTTTTATAGTCAAATAATTTCTCATTCAGGTTAAAAAATAGCGAATGCAAGCCACACTCATATACTGAATCATCAACACTTAAGGGTTGCGATAACTGGTTTTGAAACTGCCCGGAATTGTTGTTAGGAAAGAATTGCATATTCGCATCACTGCACACATACACAAACCGATCTTTTCTGTTTTTAAGCTCCATTTTAATTTACCAATTGCAGTTCTTGCATATAGTAACTACGAGGATTTACTTCTCCTTTTGGAGTTTTTATTTTGTAAGTTGGGGGATTTGATAGTATTACTTTATGGATTATATGATAATCTTTTTCCCAACGCGGTTTATAACCCTTCTGAAATGTTGTTTTTTGGTTTATTAACTTCACTTTAGCCCCTTGTTTGTAGACAGGTGGCTTCGGAGTTGGAATTTTCGATTTGAGTTTATCCCAAACAGCATCTCTATTTTTAGGCTTAAGTGCTTCTTCTGGTGTGAACGAATGAGCACTGTGTCTTTCACTATTGTATGCTGCAACAATGTCATCAATAACTTTAACCCAGTTTTTTGTGTTTGCAGAACTGAAGTAACGCCATATGCGCTCCAAGAGTGTGCGGTTCATACGCTCACACATGGACGAATGCATAGGGGTGGTTACAGTGTAGAACTTTATTTGATTTTTTCTTAAAAACGATTGGAAAATTTTGTTTTTATACTCCGGGCCAGAATCTGAGAATATGGCAAGTGGCCTTCTCCTTGTTTTCTTAAATACATCGTCAAATGCTGCTTTTACTGTTTCGCCTTTTTTATTTTTCAGTTTGCGGATTATTAAAAAACGACTAAATGTATCCAAAATAACGCAAATGTATCTGTAAAATGAATTCTTCCGGGCGATGTTAGATACATCAATTAAATCTGTACACCATATTGAGTCGCTAAAATGAACTATAAATTTTCTACGTCTAAATTTTCTTTTCACATCCTTATGAAGATTATATGCTGGTAATCCGATAAGAGTTGCTTTAATGATTGACTTTTTTTGCTTTGAAGAATTAGCAGTGAACCCCCGAATTCCTCTAAGCGACCCCTTATTTCGGGGATTCTGATAACGTTTTCCTAGATATTTTGCTTCCATCTATTTTAAACAAATCGTCAAACGAAATCCAATCGCTATTTTCAAACACAAATTTTACTTTCTTCTTTTTATTTGTGGTATATACTTTTTCATTCGATGGCAGAGACGAGCAGTCACTACTATTTGATTTTGAATCCGAATTAATAATATCGTTTTCTATTTGAGCACCCCTAATAGATGTTGAGATACCATCACTTCCACTTGAACTATCACTTTTAAGTTTCTTATACTCATCCAGTTCTATCAGCTTAAATATTTTCGCCATTATCACTGTCTTCACTGCACATGGAAATTATAGAAGCTTTGATGAGACACTGTATAAGATTGTAAATCAGACTCCTCACTGCTGTGCTATGTCGTAATAACAGAGCTTTAAGTGCTTTTATGGTTATGCCTCGGCGAAATCTAACATACAATTGACGCAATATGGGTCGGTGCCGTGTTTTTATATTATTGTGGTTCAATATTGCTTCAACTACAGCTGCAAGTTCATCGTTAGATGCCTTATTTACTAACTCTTTATAGGCTTTGCTGTTTGATGATATTTCGCAAAGAAAGGACTTAAAATTCAATACTCTGTTCATTTTTGTCTACATAAATTTCCGTTTCATCTGTCGGAAGTATTGAATTGCGCAGACGTAAGACCTTTGGGGCATTAATACTAAAGTCAAAGAATAAATAATTATAGGGTTTTTTGCAAGCTAATCGATAGCTCTCCTTAACATAGTCACTTTTTCCAGGATGAACTTGTCGAGCAATTTGAGATGCTACTGATTGATCGCGATAGTTCATAAAAAGGCACAAATAGTTTACGTTTAAATTAATTGTTCTTAATGACTTGACATACAGGTTATGCACAATTAAAAGCACTGACAAGCGATTATGATGGATTCTGTGTATGAAAAACTCCGTTAACCACTGACAATATTCCTTTTCAAATTTTAAAAGTAGATCGTCAAAAAGTATTAAAGTGTCAGGCTCAATATGTGAGTCAACTTCTTCCAAGTCTCTGATGAGCACCACTGGTATATCCAAAGATTTTACTGAATTATAAAGCGGTTGTTCTTGTTGATATACAATCAGAACTTTTTTAATTGTTTCGGTGTAATAACTTGAGAGGTTCTGAATAATTTTAATGCATGTATAACTCTTCCCTGTTTGAGACTGACCTGCCAAAATAGTTGCACTAGGATGAATTAGTTTAAAAGATTGTTCAGTAACAACACTCATGTCAGTAGTTACTCCTTCACAATTTCATATTTCGTAAGAAAATGATGAATTGCAAGAATAAACCAAGCCAGCAGGAATAAACCAAGCCACAAAAAGAATTCCGTGGATGAGAAGAACTCCGACATTTCTTAATTAAATATGAACTTAAAATTTCACATCTGCTCCTTTGTTTTATGCAAAGGAGATAATATACAAGATTTTTTTCTATCACAAACACATGTTACCTTCTTCACATTCTACACACTACTAATGAAGTTAGACAACTGTATGCCCATTTTTACTTATTTATATAATACTATATCACGATGATTAAAAGGAAGAGTTCTTATGTTGTCTATTGCAAAGCGCTTAACGTCAACACTATGTATAGCCCTGCGTTTACAGTTATATGTATAAATTTGCTGCTTCTGACTTCGTATTTGCTTAAACTTAACGTTCAAAATTGATGGTACCTCTATGGCCTTTACGAATTCGCTGAAATCAATTTTCTTGGCTATGTGTAAGGGAACACCTTTAGCTTTGGTATTATATGAATCACCTTCTTCAAACACCCACACTCCATCTGCATTTCTTACTCTTCTAAGAAACTTTACGCAATATAATTTTGGTCTGACACAAATAATTTCTGTAATTAAACAATTATTATACTCATCACGTAGTGTTCCTGGTGTTCCACCATTTTCACCTCTGTAGAACTTGGAAAACATTGGATCTTCTTCATTATAGCAACTCATATCAAATTCAATAGAATTTCTATGTATTTTATCGTACATGTCTTCTGACTTGCAAAAGTACAGGAATGAATCAGTGTCAGTTGTCCCCAATAAAAGTTCGCTAAAAAGATTCTTAAGGGTAAAATACCACAGTTCTCCCATCCTTCGTTTTGAAGTTTCTAATATTTGCACACCAGCGGCTATGGGGGCTTTTAAAATGTAGTTTTTCTTCTTCATTACACACAACACAGTATCAGATGCAATGGGTATAATATCAGATAAAAGAGGAGACCTAGAATAGTATTTAATTTGAGCAACAGATGTTATTAACTTGATATTCATTCTATTGTGAAATGACTCCACCGCTTTGCCATAGATATTATTGATAAAAAACTTCGCATATTGACGTTCAACAGGTGTTTGTGCATTATTTTTTAAGTAAGTCATTCTCTCAACGTAAGGTTGGGCCCATTTTTCTTGCCGAAAATATAGTAAGCGGTGAAGTTTAGTTACCCGAATGCCCAGCTTCATATAGAATTGAATATTACCAATATGACCGCAATAGTTATATTTATTATGCAGGTCACAAATCAGACGATTGTGTTTATACACTTGTTTTCCTAGACCAAGGCTTTCAATTACCTCGTGTTGGTAAGATCCTAATTCTTCCCATTGAACAGGTCGTGATTCTGGAATGGGAGGATATTCAGAGAGATAATCGTGCAGATCAGGATCAATTACAAGATCAACTTCACAAAAATAACTATAGTCTAGATTTAAATCAAAATTTGCTATAAATTTACATGGATTTCCTCCTGTAACTAGATCTAATAATTTTCCATCCACGAACTTTAATTGGCCTGTGTATAATTTGTCAACTAAACTATACGAATACAATCCATTGACATCGTAAAATCCGCAAAATGTACTCTCTTTTTTTGGATTGTACGTAGGCATGTACTTATTATTGCATTTTGCAGCACGCAACGATACATTGCAAATACCCCCTCTTTTCATTTTATTAAGAAAGAGATAATGTGAGAAGCTCTGTAGATTTTCTAGTTTTGCTCCCGTTTTCTTGAGACAGCTGTCAAAAGAGAAAGAGCTTACGCTTATGTATCTAAATACATCTAACCCATGCTCAGAGTAGAGTTTCTCACGAGCATGAAATAGTATGGCAGCAAGTAAGCATGTATCAAGTTTAACGTAAAATTCACACAAAGACCTAAGATCTTTGATGTTCAATATTTTCCATATCTCCAAAGCTTTGTTATATTGGGTTATATTTACAGGTTCATCTTTTAAATCATTAAAGAAATACAATGGATTTAAAAAATCTGTTCTCTCAAAGTCTTTGAAACTTTTAAGAAGATTGTAAGGGAAAAGCGATTTTTCAAATAAATATTCTTTTGGTAAACCTTTTTTTATTTCTTCTGTGAATGCATTTACGACTATAGAAAAATGTGATGACCCTGCACCATTATCATAAATTCTTCTAACATTTTCATCTAAAGACTGTTTAAAATATGATGCAGCATCCAAAAACTGTAATGGTCCAATAATGATGGATAACAACCGCTCTGAGTTTCTAGCAATTATAGAAACTTTTGCATTTTTTATTTTTCCTAATACACGGCATATGAATTTTGAATCATAGTTTGTAGAATTGTATGCAAAAACAGGAAAACGTCTACTAATTCTAGCGTTTTGATTGCACACTTGATGAGCAAAACCAATTAATTCATAAGGTGGTAGATGACTATGATGCATATGAACCCTAGCACTATCAAAATCATGCTTGGAAAATGCTATGTTACAAAAGTAGCAAGACTTATACTTTTCAATTTTCCCATTTAAAATTTCGTTTGCGTCGACTAAAGAAATTGACATGGTTTTTTTCGCCTCGGACTGATAGCTATCTAACTCTTTTAACCTTTTCTCAGCATCCTGAAGTAACTCATTAACTAGTTTAAGAGAAACATCATCATTTTCACAGGTTTTTAAGTACGTTTTGCTATTAAGTGTGTTCCCCTTGTAATCAGCCACGAGCCAATGATATGCTGCTGGTTCATGCACCTGTATTTTCTCGGATAACCCACTCTTCTCATTTATGCTTCTTAAGCTTGCTTCATAATCAAAGCAGTAAAAATGCGACAATAATTGAGTATTATCAAACTTATCAAATTGAAGGTACTTTTTAACAGGGAAACGAGGAGCACCAATAAGAGTGTTACAATATTCAATATGCTGTTCATACGCAGTATCTTTATTGAATGATGATAGACAAAACCGGCAATACATTTGTAAGTTTTTATGATCGGCTCTCAGAAATCGGTTCAAAGATGTAATTGCAACAAAATGAGCTTTGTAATCTTTGCTTTTTTCATCTCCCTGCATTAATAAAAGGAGATCTACTGGTATTGGTCTTTTCTCTGGACAAATAAAAAGAGGTATTATGCGTTTAAGTATATTTCTTTGCTTATTAAAATATTTCTTCCATGCAGGTTGACATGAACTGTATGATGTTCTTGTTGACTTGTGTTTTGGAACTTTAAAACCGTATATATTTAACGAAATGTTTGTATTGTTTGCTAAAAATTTTGGAATCTGGTCTAAAGTCATTGGAAACTGAATCTCGTCAACATTAACTAATTTTAAAATATGCGACTTCTTGTAAGTTTGAACAAGCTTATTGTATCGTGATCTTTTTCTGCCTGTCACTGGTGCCAAAATAGCGAGTAAGGACCACAGGAAACATTTCTTTTCATCTTCATCATTATTTACCTTAATATTTTTAACATTGATTAAAATTCCAGCCTTTTCTTTTGGTTGAAGAATTTCTGGAGTAAGAATATATGAAGAACCTTTAAGATGATGCAATTCTAAAACTCGAATGGTCACATCTCTTATATATTCAACAACAAATCCGCTTTCATTCAGCATGAAGTTTTCCACTTGTTTTTCAAGCTTTTGCGCAGCAGAATTTATTATATTTGGTATCATGTTTTTATGAAGAATTATATGATCGTAAGTTCTCATCAGAGGTGGTGGGTCAGTTAATATCTTTTGATTACTTTTGAGATCAAATTTGCTAAAGACAATATGCATATAGAAAAAAACTTTAAATTGTTTTTTTGAACTGATTTCATGTTGCAGGATGTCAGTTATTTTGTCATAAATGAAACTCAATATATCAGTCGGGAATTGGAAACCAAAATCCGTACTGTCGAGGGAATATTCAGTTAAATAGTTATTTAAATATTCATGTTTTACAAATTTTAACGACTCCTCATCAAAATCCCCGCCATACCCGAGATACTCCGATTCCGGTTTTTCTGAATTAAAATGCTGAGGGTGGTTTTTATACACATGCACATCAAGATCGCTTGGCTTTTTCACACTATGCCCACAATAACTACATTCACATTTTTCATAGTTAATAAGATCCATTTTACCTAGAACAACCAACAGCACTCCTCTTCAGTGATCCACAATTAGTGATTAGATCCGAAGAGCAAACTCACAAAACACCACTCCACTTATGATTGAACGCAATAATTCACAATAATTCACTGGATTACTAAAAACGAACCTGCTAGTTTAAGGACTCAATGAACACTGACTCCAAGTCTTCAAGATTGTTGCATATTATGACAATTGTTTATATTACTAAATGCCTACTTTGGCTGGTTATATGCTTGAATAGGTTTTCACGTGATCAAATTGTTTGTGCAACATCAACGTTTGCTTGGTCAGGTCAGTTTTGTATAAAAAGGGGGCTATCATCCTCCACTGACATCATTTCTAGCTCTACAAAATGGCGGATAAGAAGCGTATTTATGAGGTGTGGGGAGTTAACCCAGAGGCAACCTACCACTCCAAGCGTGAAACTATGATGGTGCGCATTAGTCCGTCACAATATTTACGGAAAACTGCCCCTCGTATCCTAAATCCGTCTGAGCAACTAGTCCGTATTGAACTTGGCTTTGATTCTAGAGTTTCGAAGGCCCTAACCGTGTATGTAAGCCCATCATCTGAAATGTATCAAAAATTGGAAGCTATTTTTGATGAATACGCTTCAAATAATATGTTAAGTGTAGAGCCAGACGCAATATCGCAAAACCGGAAGTTGTGACATTTACAGGGTGATAAGTGATTTAGTAACAAGTGAGTTTATTGCAAATACTTCAAATAACAGAAAGAAATCTGTAAAATCATCTAA
>JAQIXX010000357.1:0-65330 GCA_034700605.1 Willowsia nigromaculata | reverse complement strand
ACGATCATTTCATAGATTTTCATCAGAAACATATTGACAGGTGTCAGGAAACCAGTGATGATTAGCCATACGTGTAGAAGAGGAACGCTTTTCTGTTGGAAAATTCATTATGAAATTCCATTTTGCACTCTACAGATGGAAATCAGAATTCACAATTACCTTTCGTATACTGTAGGTAAGCATTGCGGCTAGAAATATTTCAACGCAGGAAACGATTAAGAAAATGATGGAGATCCAATAAACATCATAGTTCCATACTTTGATTTTTTCCTTTGTCACTTCTGGTTGAATTTTTACATTGGAATTCAATTCTCAGGCAAAACAATCTACATGCATAATATAAATATTTTTATAGTAAAAATTACAACCTGTATCGTTCTCGGTATAATCATTAGATAATTTGTCTTTGCTTCCATTGATAGGTTGTTTTGACACAACAGGGCCCCGTTGATAGTACGCTAAGAGAATGGAGCTGACTATTATGCCTAATAAGCCCTTAATCTAAATTTTGAAAGCAAAAAAGGATCAGAACAAAGATTTAAACAATATTTTCATAAATAAACTTACCGTATCCACAAAAGATACAATTTTTACTCCCTTTTCAAGAGAAACGCCACACGAAACACAAGGCTGCTCTATTATCATATCAAGTTAGAAAGGTCGGGAAAATTGATTTATTGCATTACAATGTTACATGTATGTAAGAGAAACATGAAGAAGACTTCCAAAACGTTAGGGTTTCATTGTCTCTGTAGAACTAACGGTATCTCATCGATCGATTGGATTCTGTCGTAACTGCAAGAAACACTTTAGGCCTACTTGAAGTTGAAGTTCTCTGTCAGTCCTTGAATATATTATTATTACATTTACTCCTTGTGAGAAAATATAACTCAACTTTTAAGCATTTTCAATACTAAAGGTTATGCCAATGACAATTTTCAGACACATGATAAATATTCATATCTACATTTTATTGCCCATAAGCTCATGGTTCATATTATAATAACATATATGTATATACAGATTTTAAATATGGTTGAATCATTCATACTATTTTGCAAACATTGAAGCTCGCAGGGGCGGTTCGACTATCCCATTTGCACCCTGAAACCGTTTCAAACGATCAGCATCTTTTTCTGTCGCAGATAAGATTGAGTAAAAACGATCCACGGTCAAGGTAATACTCGACCGTTCACACGTTTCTCTCAAAATGTCAAGGAATGCAATGGGTGTAGGAGGAAGTTGTCTTGCTGGTAGTTTCAAAGCGTTCATGTGTTTACATTGGCGCTCCCTGCATACAAAAAAAATACTATTGAAATTGATAAATATAGATGGGTATTTATTTGGTAGATTTCATAAATACAGATTTTGGTTACGTTTTCTTTTGATGATCCAATAATTCCCTTTTGGATTTGAGCACCCCTTCGCATCCAAACATGCATTGATAGAGTCTTCTACAAGCCCTCAACATTTTTGGCTTATCATGGTAGTCCTTCTTGTGCTTATCCATGCAGCATTTCCGGTTGACCTTGTATTCGCACTTGTCACAATTTAGCACTCGAGCTTCTTGCTGTGTGAAAATATGCTTGTCCATCGCGTTCAAAAATCTAAACTTTTGTCCGCACATGCAGCGAAATCCATCTCGTTTCCAGTCCCGATAATGTGAAGTAGGTATTATATACCCAGTGTGGTCACATCCTGAATTCCTGAACATTTTTGATTTCAAAGGTTTTCCAGCCTTCTTTGATCGTGCATGTCTAATAATATATCCTTCACCATCTGCGGGATCCAACTTTTGATTGGAAGCATCTACAAATCCTGAGGGGGATGTGGGTCCTGTTGGTTTAAGGCTTTCCTCCTTTTTATCACTAATGTCATTTTTCTTTTTTGTCAAGTCAATTGCTTTGGTTTCTTGATCCGAGTCGACTTCCGTTGCAGACGAATCAAAATCCTCATTTTCATCCGATCCTTCACCTTCTTCCTCATCATCGGTATAATCATATGATGATGAGTCTCCTGAGCAGGGACTCGTATCATTCAGCATTCTCAACATTTCCGCTGCATCGTCTGCAGAAAATTTCTCAATCGCTTCAATCAAAGTTGTCAAGTCAGAGCTGTTATGTATCTCTGTAAACTAGAACAGAATTTCATTATCAAGAGAGCCTTTTGCGAATTAAATTCATATAGGTAGTTGTATAACTCACATACCAAAGTCATTGCCACTTTGAGAGACCTGTTGAATCCTTCCATTTCTTGTTTCAATTCCTCATCTTCCTCCTTCCATTCCCAGCGGTGCAGATCAGTCCTCTCCGCAGCCACTCTCAGCATATCAATCAAATGCTGCAATAGTCTATCTGCTTCTTCATCACTGGATTCCTGATCGTCGACCAGACCTGTTTGACATGGCTTAACTGTCAGTGACGATGATGATGATGATTCAGAGTGTTCGGTACTCTTTGCAACAGGCACTTCCACAGAGATGGCAAAAAGTTTATTATTATTTGGAGGAATGGCATTTCCATCTCTTATCTTTTCTTCACAAATTTCCTGTTTCTTTGAAGCTGCTTCTTCGAGTAGCTTCCTGAAAGCCATTTCGTCTGCGCTGAGCTCTTCACTAGAGTCCCAAAAGTAGTTATTCGCATGGTCATAGAAAAATTCGGTAGGGATTTCAGCCGTGATACCATCTATTAAACTGTCCCATATCCGGTTGGCAGTCGCCTGACCAGCGTCACTTCGACTTTTAAGTTTTTGTAAAGCTCGACATAGCCGATCCGCCTGACCACGAAGAATTTTACGACTTCGTGAGGCGAGATGTTCTTGCATTTTCATGTGCTCTGTTAAACTGTCCCGTCTTTCCCGAATCCTTGGCATTTTGAAATTTTTAAAGGAACTCTTGCTTGCAATTAGTTAAATTTCTGAAAGTTCAATCCGTAAACTACTCAATGGCCCAGGTAAATGTCAACTGGCACTTGAATAAACGTGTCACTGAGTTTGGCCATCTGGTGGGAGAAAATGAGAGCATGGTACAGACGGATAAAAAGCATAAAAATTTCCAACGAATTAAACCTAATAAATCTTTTACAACGTGCCTTCTTCATTTAATCATGCTTCCACCGACATAAAATGAAGAATCTACATATATTATGTATTCAATGTACAAATTGCAATACTTTCCCATATTAACAGCTTTATTACTTTTAATTAGTTAGAAATGTATTGTTTTCAATTTAAATGCAATTCTCAGAAATGAATGTCATTGTCACTTTATCATGCATTCACCGGGGCTTGCCTATGAATAACATGGAAGCGAAATGAAAATGATGGTTATGCTTTGTGCTGTACTTCATTGTACTCGTTCACTTATCGTTTGTAATATAAGATGATGAAATTGTTGTGTGCTATGATTTCTTGAAGATAAATAGTTTTTGGTGTAACGAAATGAAATCACTATTGGCATACTTAATATTATGCGGGCATATCGCTAACCATTGTAAATACAAGTTCGTAGGTCAACCCATAAACATTTTTACACGCTACTTTCAATGTGATAATGTTTATTCACTATGTCGTGCTTCTACTTTATATCCTGTAAAATGCGCCAATCAGATATTAGCACGTTTAAATATATAAATTGTGCATTCGTCTCTTTACTATTCCGTTCTAATCTGTAACTTTAAGTTAAGCAAAATTCCATTTCCATAAAATGTGTAGGTATTTATGCATGTGCCTATTCCGTGCAATTTAAAAAAAATACGCTTCGCAATTTGCGAGGCAGGTGCTTAAAACTTTGAAAATGTATTTGTGTAATCATTCTTCTCGTTTGGAGTCACGACTGACTGTACAGTATATCCTGTTGACCCGTTGCTCCCTTGACCGTTAATAGTACTGACACCAGCCGTACCACCGTTGACAGCAACTTCATAGTATGGCGGTGGTTGTAATGCTGCTGGAACATGTTGGTACTGATACTGCGGATACTGGGCATCTTGCATGCTTGGGTACTGCCCATAGTAATAGCCACCTGTAGTAGGGTTGACTTCCGGTGCAGCAGTATGAGGATGATTGTTGAAGGGGGCAGGGGTGACACTTGGAATTGTGATTGCACTTAAATGTGAATCAGCAGATGGAGCTAGAGGGTTGCCAATTGGTTGATGATGAATAGTTGGCTGGTGTGGATGGTGGTGGTATGGTTGCAAATGAACTTGAATAGGATTCTGCCCCGGGAAGTATGTGACTTCCTGTTCCATTTTCAGTTCATGGGCAAACTCGTTCACAATCAACATTTCATAGAGACGAATGAACAGTCCCGTGAATAAGGCGGTCACTGCTGTTACACCCAACCAGAAAAGGCAGCAATTTCTGTTTTTCTGCAGCATATATGATGATACATGACAATGATATTGAAAGAATAATATTATCTGTCATCAGTCATCTCATTATACAAAACTTACGTTGACAGCACCAAAGTAAAGAGCTACCCCCATTATCAGTTGAATCCCGTGGCAGACCAGAATAGTCATGGCTAATTCCACAGGCAGGAACTGAAGTCCAGGAAATGCTGTAAAATTTTGTTTAGTTATTAAAACGAATGTCACAAAACGTTTTCAAACTAAATAAATTGACTTTAATTTAATGATTTTTTTACTTCTCACATGACGAGTCCTACTCCGATGGCTCCTATCGAGATAATCAGATTCATGACCGTACAAAGATCCCGTACCTTCATACAACTCTTTCACATGGATTACCATTACAATGAAATTCAGCAGTCCCAAAATCTTTTATAAATACAAGTAAAAATTAAGTTTCTGGATTATCATTTCTCGGTAGATTTGTGCTAGAAAATATTTTGTTCTTACCACATCGGCAATTCCCACATATTGTGCTGCCCTTTGTAATGGAATCCCACAGTAGCAGCATGGCTGAACCATTTTGAAAACTTTTAATATGTTGCTTTTCTATTTTCAACGTATATAGTAGCGTTAGAAGTTCAATGTTAAGCAAGCAGAATGAATATGTGAAGAATGAACACAAGAAACAGCGCATGTAAGGGTTTTTTTTATCGCGACGACAAATAAACATGTAGTATGTACTTGAAATGGACTAAAAATCCTCTACTTCCAATGATTCATGATGATTACTTAGTTTCTCGATGGGCATGAATTGTGAAAAAGTTTGTTTTTCATAATACATAATCTTCAAAATGACGTGTGCGAAACCAATTCAAAAGTTTCAATCAATACGAAAAATTGAGTAGGCTGACAAATTTTCATGCATTGGCTACGTGAATTATATAACTGTATTGTCCCGAGAATTATTATATTAGTTGAAATAAGTTGTTTTTATTTTTCAACTTTCGATAAAGAAATGTTTTATTGTATATGCATATGTGTCTATTTTTATTTTACAGTGGTATAATTACAATAAATTCCTGTTGTATCAAATTCATACTTTCTTTTCGCCAGCACCATTATCACCACCTTTCCCATCGCCTTTCTTAATACTTTGAATCTTACCATATTTGATTTCCTTGCTCAACATGTAGACAACCACTATCTCGTAGATTTTCAGAAAGTTGACCACTGCCAGGGGAGCGTTGAGCACAATCCACAAAATGCAGCCAATTCGCTTTCTCTGTTTTCATCAAAGGAGTTTGCATGAAATGAGTATTTTTACAAGAGTAATATTTAGGTAACAGTTGTTCATACATAACCAGCAACAAAGTACAGGAAAAGACCAGTTGTTATATTGTAGTAGCCAAGAAAAACCCAAGTTATCACAAGTTCCCTCGGCATGTTAAACTTTTCCGATGGGTAGACGTCTACAAGGTATATGGAAAAAATATTATTTTAAAAACCCATTGAGCACCACGAGATTCACAAAATTTAAATATAAAATGAACAGACGTTTCCCTGCTACTCCTATTTCTCCAATAAGAAGGATAACAAGATATCCAACAAATGAGACAGCGCCAGTGATCTAAAAAGTATAAAGAAAAAATTTAATATTCATACTATGCTCGTTTAAAAAAAAATTTAATGTTTTGAATTTCCACCATGTCAAAAGTTGCAAAAATCTGCGATCCACGTTCCAATGAAATGCCAAAGCACCCACAGGGACCGTGTCCACGGCGGGCCATTGTCTGCTGCTGCGGGCGGGCTGCTCAGCACTGCTGGAATCCCCAAATGTAGTCATACGAGTGCCAAAAAATTTCAGTAGCTTCATTCTTATTAGTAATAATTTAATAGTGTTAAAGCTCATTACAACTTTTTTTTTCTTTTTGACAGGATCTTTTATTGATAAAATTAATTACAATGAATGACAAGTGAGAGGAACGAGCACACTAAAATGTGAATAAGTCTGCTTATGATTGTATTGAAATGACAGGTTATGACATAATGACTCGTCATATAGTCACTTTTACACTGGTTTTAACTAGTAGTAAAATTTAGCTATTTCAATTTATGTTATCGTCCTCATCACCATCCATCGCGTTACCCACGTACAAGATGTCTCTGTTCCCGTGACTTGGGTTTTTCTTTCGATGCTGAATATCTTCATTGTCAAGTGACGACATCCATTCCACAACTACTGCCCATTGATACAGTCTTCCAAGACCAAGCAGACAGTATGACATTGGGATCAGAGGGGATGCCAAAAATGACGCGATTCTCCAAAAGTGAAAAGAATGAAGCTTCGCTGAAATTGTTGAGTCATTTTGTGACAAAAATCGTTAGTTTTTCATTTGCAGGTTTCAAAATATTTAGTTGTATAATTAATTATGAGAAAATACATTTGATGCGCCAAGACATAGTATCATTCCGAGGGTTACTTGTAAAATGAATGATCCCAGAAGCAAGTGCATTACCCACAAGGGGCAGATCTTCACGAAATGGGCATACCCTAGAGTAGCCACAAGTTTGAAAGATTTATTATATTTTACAACCAATGTGATCATAAAGAATCACTAAAGAGCCATGATACCTGTAATTTTTTCCGGATCCAGTGTATCCTTTTCGTCGTTTTCTTTCTTGATTATCATGGACAACAAAACAGCTACACCGACGACTCCATGTGTCTAAAATTGTTTTGAAAGAGGTATGAAAAATTATAAGTTATAAATATAGTTTTCAAAAAATATGTATTTACCACATCGGCTATTCCAAAGCCGAAAGACGCCCGTTGTAGACTAATTGAGCATATTCCACAAGCAACTCCGCCTTCTTCGCTACTTTTCTTCATGGCTCCAATGATGAAAACGGTCAAGTCAGGATAGGAACCGAAAATATGTTTGAATGGAAAATGGAGACTGGTGCATTTTTTTTTACAAAAATTTATTAAACAAGTAATTGAATTCACTATGTAGAATGTTATTTAAGTTTGGACAATTTTATGTAAGCTTATTTTCTCTTAATAACTTTTTGAATTTATTTGAAGTGATCTCATGTCTAGTTACGTTTATATTTTTGACAAATAATGACAGCACAATCATCATTAAGTAAAATAATGTTAAGCACATACTCGATGCCAATATTCTAACGAGGTGAAAGTGGTGAAACTAATCAATTGATCGTTTTGAGCCCCCGATGATCCCGACAACAACCCTCCTTGGGGCAACTTGCTTCTTCTTTTGTGTTCTTGCCCTGCCCTGAAACTCCATTTGTGAAGCAACTCCAGTAATAAGCTGAGCCACCTTCACCCCTTCATATGCAACAGCAGCAGTGAATAGGATATGTGCGACCAATTTCGTTTTGGGAGTCAACTTTTCCAGTCGGTCAAGTCCAAGATATTGTTCGTATTTGTAGACAAATGCATAGAATCCACAACGAAGAATGATGCCAAGCAATGAACAGTTCATCCAGACGAGACTTGCCTTTCCCAAGTTCTAGGAAAATTAACCATCATCTTTTATATGTATGCAAATTGCTTCAGTTCTATAGTCTAGTTAATTTAATATAGATTTTAATTGAACTTTGTTCAGAATGTTATCCAAAGCAAGAGCCATCAAGATATCCACAACGCAAATGGCGATTCCGACGCAAATGCAGCCGACGAATATTTCGCCTAATGGAAGTTACCATTATTATGACGTATTAAAACTTTACCCGTATGACTTTCATTTACTCTATAAGGTAAACTCACGATTCTGAAAATGATCCACCCTTGTTGTTGTATTGACATACTTCTCCTCATCTAGATTCTCCAAATATTTTGCAGACATTCCACAAAAAAGGCCAAACAAAAGAGCGGAGCCAAGCATTCCACGCAACTTTGAAAAACCAAAATATGCTGTGTTAGGAAACGTGAATTATCTAGATATGTACATAATTAAAACGGGTACTACTTACGAGGTCCACAAAAATGAACACACTCGCCAAAGTTTTTAGTTTGAATCGACAACAAAAGGGTTTCATTTTCTCAGTAAAGCCTGGTGCTGGATACGAATCGTTTGTGTACAGGCTGTGGATGTAATTTCAAATGTGCTAAACCTTTGCAAAAAATCATTATAATAAAAATGTTATCGTTTTAAAATTTGACTACTTCTACATGTCAACTGTGCTGAGTGTCCGATAATTAATGATAAGCTAGAGCAAAGCATATTCACGTGCTCAAAACTCTCTAATGAGACTACATTAGTCTGTTGAAAATGTAAGATGCTTGTTATAAGCTTCAAATACTCATTTACTTTTAATAATTTAGAGAATTTATTGTTCAAATTTTCATTTTTAATGTACAAAAAGGGAAGCACACTCTTTGCAAAATTTTCAAACTCATACACTTGAGAAAAGACTCGGTGCCTTTCAAAACGTCGACTTAAAGGTAACAAATTTGTCAGAAGATAAATAAATATCTTGAGGCTTAAATTGTATAAATTGTGATTAATTGTGAAAAACGTTAAATAGGAACTAGCTCGATTTAACCGAGAAGAGCTTGACCTCCGTAGGCAACAGATGGGGCAGCAGCGATTCCTCCGTAGGCAAGTTGGGGAGCAGCAGCGATTCCTCTGTAGGCAATTTGGGGAGCAGCGACCTGAAACATTCAAGAATAAAAATTGTGTAAATTTTATTGAAACTAACTCAAAGCTCTAACATGTCAAAGTACCCGTACAGTATGTGCGATTGGGCTGGAGTATTGGAGAGCTCGAGCTCCATACCCATACTATATTTCATTGAGAAAAGTAATAGAATGCATGTTCAATTCGTTTCTGCTTGGTCGGAGCAAGTTTTGCAAAAAGATCAGACTAGCTCCACTATTCAAATGCTTTCAGGTTCTTAAGAATCGAATCTCAAGAAACTATTAGTTAATACTTATTACTTATTACTTACAGCGACTTGTTGACGGAGAATTGGCTGAGAAACGGCAACTTGTTGTCGGAGGATAGGTTGAGCCACTTGAACATGTTGCACGACTGGAGCGCGGAGGACAGGTGGAGCCACTTGAACTTGTTGAACGACTGGGGCAGCGCGGACAGCGATTTGTTGACGGAGAATTGGTTGAGCTACAACTTGTTGAACAAGTGGCTGTGCAATGGCAGCGTGCTGCAAAATTAAAGAGAAGCTTAATTAAGCAACGAGTAAATATTTCTAGAGTTTAGCTAATTTTGAAAATCTGCGCACTTGGACGTAGTTTCCAGTGGAATATCCAGTGAGTCCACCGGCGGAAACGGCCGAAATTACAGCGAAAATAATGAGGGCTTGCATGTTGATGCTGGGTTTGGTGAAACTAAAGTTCCAATTTACAGTTTGAAAATGAGAAGTTATTAAAACGACTTGAGAGTGTGAACTGATGCCTGATTCGTTTTTCTGTCAGCCTTTTATACAAAATCATTTTCCATAATATTTTCCCAAAGAGATTTTATGATCCTCTGAGCTCCACCCACAAAAATTGCACCTTCAGCAATAGTATTAAGGCTGATAGAGTGACCACAGTTGTCCGGTTGAATGCAAAAAAGTATCAAATCATCGCCAGTTTGCCAACACATTGTTTGACTACCGGCCTTTACCTCGCCTTGATATGCATGTACACGCGTTTTTTTTTTTCAGGCACAAAATCACCGCTAACATTGTGATTATCATTATTGTAGGCTCAACTAAATTTCTTGCTTTGATTGGATGTATTATTTGGAGGATCAATAAACTATTTAGCCAGCACTAGATTAATGAAACAAAAGAAAACCAATGAGCTACTCATTTAAACTTGCAAAAATTTCATTACATTTTACAATTATTTTTACAGACGCATCGTTATTAATGATGATGATATCTTTGTTCACGTTTTGATAATGATAATGAAAACATTTGTTGTTAATATTGGGCAGATACATACATCAGATACGGATAACTTGGTTAACAAAAACGCTAGAACCAATCAACAAAACTACAACATTACAAACTCCATTTTGTAAATTAGCAAATTAAAGGAAATGGACAAGACTTTGTTATCCTGCACCACATCAGTTTAAAGAATTTAGTACATACATACAATAAGATGGCGTGTCATCAACTATTTTACATTGCATTTCCAAAGAAATTCGGCCAATTTGTGGCTCAAATGCAGTAAAAATAGCGACACCAAAGAAGATAATTGCAAGGTGGGAGTCATAAAGTCATAATTATTGCACTCCAACATAAGTAACACGTTGATGCTGCAATTGTCCACAAGAAACAAGAACAAAGAGGAAGGAATATCTGGTGCAGTGTGAGTAACGGTGCTGAAGTACAAACGACCAAACTCTTGTAACTTGTCATTTTCGTGGCCCATCATCATCATGGAATGTATGTGAAACCAAGTTATCAGCGTATTATGGGGGACGAACTCACATTGATATAACAAGTAGTAGTGCTAGGGCAGGTCTAATTCATTATTATAAGCCAAAAATGCTGTAGATGATGAATAAAATTGTTATTAGTCTGATTGATAGTGATAGTACACTTTTCTTGTTGGTGTAACATAACCTTAGAATGCTCAAGACAGAAAGAAAATGGATCGAAACAAATATCTTTGTTCACATGCAACTCATGTGACTTGCAGTGACCCATTAATGGTCTAAATATAATATTTCTTGTGTTTGTACACGCGGCCTAATGAATATGGATTTTCTTGTAGCTGGTTTCGTTGAAAATGCCGGTGGTGAATGTACAAGGGATGTGCACGAACAAAAATATCAAACAAAAAAGCGCATCGATCCCAAAGGTCATCTTCTTGTTCATCGTAAAAGGTCAAGCGATCAAATCAAGCGGTATGCGGTTTCATGCAGTATTTTTTATTATAATAATTTGCACAGAATATTTTGTGACTCCATATCTCCCTTTTTGTACATTTATTATTGAAGCTGTCATTAAGTACGATAACCAGATGGACATTGTCACACAATAAATTAGATGACTGATTACAGGGCTACTGACAGTTGTTCCTTTATCAAGAAATTTGCATGAAAATGCATGCTACATATATAGAGCGAGACAAAATGGAGAACTGACAAACTGCCCATTGTTGTGCAATAATTACTCTGGAAAAACTGGCGGTATTTTTATGCTTTTCGTAAAATAAAAATGCAACTTTATTTTTATAGATCGTGAGATTCATGAAAAATGCCAAAGAATGTCAACCCATTGATGTAGGAAATGATCAATATTAATGTGATTGCTCTTGGGGTAAGGTGAGTGGCTTTTACTACTGCTTTGTTTCAGGTTGAGGAGACAAAGAGAAATAATTATGATGGTAGTTACTATCTATGAACGGTTAGATTTCTGCTCCGGAGCACATTCTTGAATCCTAAAGTCATACCTCAGTATCTCTGAGAGTCGTTAAATAGAATTGCTTTTTAAATATCCGTCATGTGAGCATTAATTACAAATCTATGCAAAGCAGACTTCTTCTTGGACAGTTAACGTCAAACATGTTTATGGTCGCTTCGTTTCGATATATTGAATTGCAGCGCAGTAATGTAATCATCACGTTGTTTTTGAGCCAGGTAGTCATGCTAAAACAGTAGTAGTAGCTTCCATTTAATGAGTCACATTAGAATAGATGCATGGTAAGTGATAATGCACACGCGATTGACGCAATCATCAACTCATTTATTTACCACGATGCGACTTATCTATAGTACATGATTACTAATGAAATATGAGTTGCATAATGTTTCACATGCATAATTTTGGAGTGCCGCTGGGATTTTAAAAAGATAAAGTCGGGTAAACTTCCAGCTTTGATGATAGGATTCACAAATTACAAAAATATGAAATGTACCTTAGAACTACTTACTAAAAATTTTGAATTAGTACAATATCCAATGGAGGATATCTTTCTTCACATGTTGTTGCTGCTGATTTTTTATTCATTAAATATTTTCATGTTTCTGAATAGCGGTTTTCTCTTTCTTTCTAAAAATACACATAATTCCTGGCCTAGTGCAGTGCAGATTAATGTGAAATGATTGAAATCATGAGATAATGTTGCCGTCATTTCTATCCTGTTTAAGTGTAATGTTTGCACTTTTAAGCGTGTGTCTTCTTCAGGGTCAAGGTGCAGTTGACAGTAGTAGAAATTCATTGGAAGCATGTGAGTTTCCAGAAGTGCATGGTATGTTTTTCGAAGACGAATACATTGGCTCAAAGAAACCTCCAGTGCTGCACGTTTTTAATTCAACAGAGGACTTTACAAAAATATTCCCTTATCAGTATATTTTCATGAGTTGTGATGCTTCGTATCCTGTAGAATGGATTGGAGAAGTACCTCAGGTACGATATAATTTTGTATTTTTTGTTTTACACTTGTGACTGAGACACTTTACAGCGTCCCTAATGGATTTGATTGATTTCAGCATTACTACTTTTCATACATTCTTGATGACGAAGTGCGCTCCGTTTCGAAAAATAATCGGAAGGTACTTAATGACACAAGTAGGAATGAAAAGTTTACAGTTCGCCTGCACATAGGAAACGAAACATTGTCCAAGAGAACTTCCATGAATGTTAGTGCGATTTGTCAACCTGCAGCAAATAATGCTTTTGGAGCCTGTGGAAAAACAATGGTTTTTATACAAAAGTACAAAGACGTGTCTTCAGGAAACAAGACAATGCTGCGAATTCATTTTGAAAAGATTCGGCTGGAATCATACATGGATAATGGTGATAAGAAAATTTGCATCTAGTTTTGTGGTCGTAATATGAGGCATTACATTTTGTGAATGAAATATTTAGAAGAGCTGATAGAAGTTAATGATGAGGAGAGTAGCTGCCCCATTCATAATTCCACCGAAGTTTTAAGTCAACTCCAGTGCAACTCTGCATGGGTCGGAGAAAAGGAATTTTCAAGAAATATACAACAAGTAAGCTCCTTAAGAAGAGATAATGGTAATGATGTTACAAACAAACAATTCATTCGCTCATTCATTCAAATTTGTTTAGTTCCAAGAAAAATCAAAGTGTGTCGATGACACTGATCTCGCTGCTTTGCTAGAAAAGAACCAAGCCACTTTAACTCCTCCAAATGGAATCCTAAATTGTACTGCGAAAACTACTCGAGGAGAATACGGTTTCAACATTCCTTACTTGTACTCATTGCCCAGATTATGCCCTAACGAGGATATCAATTTACCCTACCTATGTAAGTCAGTTGAATGTCAAATTGTCAAATATCATATCAACTTGATATATAAGGAAATGTACAAAAAGTAGCATGTATGCCTCTCTCTAGACCCACATAAGCGCTTTCATTTCCTTCCGGTCACTAGTGCAAGTGCATTACCAACATGTGCAAGGAATTTATACAGTACCTTACCAGTTGGATGGCACGTGCACTAACAAGTGACCGGAAGGAAATTAAAGCCACGATGTGAGGCTGTACAATGACTGCGTAGTCCTCCAGGCGTCGGTGCTAACAGTGCATCAGTCAGTGAACATATTCGAAGAAATGATTTATTTTTAAAGTAGAAACACACTTGATGTACATTCCCTTGTGAATTTTTTGTAAGTTTGTAAAGTTCAAGGTATTTTTTGTCACGGTAGATCTGAGCAATAACATGTCATCCTTGAACGAAACTCACTTTCTCTCCATCTGTGTTCAAAATGCATCCAAGGAGGGGATTTACGTTGGTGACACAGTCACAGTTACCTGCATTTCATCCATATACTACTTCTCACAGGGGATGCAAATTCAGACCATGTATCAGAGTGCAAACGTAACAGATTCTGAACAAAGTATATCTCCGTACACACTTGTACTTGTTCACTTGCATTCGTGTATATGACGTATTTATATTAAAACTATAATGCTTTGCTGCAGATTTTCATGATCTCACAGGTCTAGGACAGGAACAGTCATTCGGTCCTAATGGCTATCGTAATTTAACCAGTACATTCATAGTTGAAAGTCAACATGCTGATGGAGTTAAATGTTCTGCTCCAGTAAGAAAAAGCAAAAAATGGGTTATTAAAATGGAGACGTTCAAACCTAAAGGTAAAATCTAAAATTCTTGTAGTAATGCCTTTGTAAAAAATCAGCATCTAAAAACCAAATTACTTTGTAGTGCCAGTCAAAGTGATATTTCACAACACACTTGCTACTGTCAGATTTGATAAAACTGGAGTGCCATTCCTGATATGCAACGCCACGGGTGCTCCACTACCATCGCTGTCTTGGAGTCGGCTTAACAATGAAAAGTTACCTGCCAATCAAACGACGGCACAAGAAATAGGAAACACATCTTCTTGGGTTTCCTCAACATTATATTTTCCAACTGGTCAGACTACAAATTTACTAGAGTACTATGGTCGCTACATATGCACAGCAAGAAACAAGTTTGAGACGATCGAAAAAGTGTTTTTATTTGACGAAAGAACAACAAAGGAAGAGGCTTCGGTTTTTGGCGACAATTCACTTTTGAACGTAAGGGCAGTATGGTTTTGGATTATGATAGGATTAGCCATTTTGATGCTACTTGTAACGGTCCTCTGGCTTGGACTGAAACTTCAAAAACAAGCACAAAATCTCCGCTTGTTCACCAAGTCAGAAATCGATGATTTTCTGTTCGGAAAGCCAGAGTTACTTTTGGATGATGCAGACATGTACGAGGAAATGAACACATACGCCGCTTACCTGCCATATGATAGATATCGATTCGAAATAGAAAGAGAGCAGTTAGAATTTGGTTAATTTTCATAACATTTAGGCAATTGGTATGTAATTGAATGAGAATGGAAAAGACATGTTTGAACAATGAACATTTCAGATGAGAAACACATCATTGGTTGTGGTGCATACGGAACTGTCTACATGGGCAAATTTAAAGGTGACTACGGAAAAGTTGAGCCCGTTGCAATCAAAACTGTAAATCCCTCCAGTGACAAAATGTACTTTGCTGCACTCCTGTCAGAGATTAAAATCATGTGCTACATTGGAAAGCATGAGAATGTGGTTGGACTGGTGGGAGCCTGCACAAAGTATCTTGATCAAAGTCAGTATCCCTTTTAGAATAATAAGCATTGGATAATATGCTCAAACTATGATATTTAGCAAAGGTTTCATTGTCTTATCTGCAGGGCAAATTTTCGTAGCGACAGAGTACTGTTCAAGTGGTGACATGCTCAGCTACATTCTAAAGCATCGGAACGCTTTCATGAACAACGCTGGTTTCGAGAGTAAGAAAGATCCCAAGAATTGGGCTAAAAACTCTGGAATCAATGGATACTGCAGATTGTCTTACGGGCGACTTCTTTTATCACCTCATTTACTGCTAATGTGGGCTCTTCAAATTGCTCAAGGAATGAGTTACTTGAGCTCAAAGAAGGTCATTCATGGGGACCTCGCCGCAAGAAATATTCTTCTTTCTGGAGATCTCAAGCCAAAAATCGCTGATTTTGGATTGTCTAATCAACTACAGAAATATGCCAATTACGTCAGAAAAGGAGATGTATGATCTTTGATCTATATTAATAGTTTTATATATATATGGTTATCGTAACTGCAATAAAGTATTTATGACATCTGGTGTTGTAGGAAATGGTCCCATGGAGGTGGTTGGCTGTAGAGTCCTTGCAATTCATGAAGTTTTCTGTGCAATCTGACGTTTGGGCGTTTGGTGTGGTACTGTATGAACTATTCTCGTTGGGACAGGTGCCATACGGAAACCACACCTACTCTGAACTCTTTATTGTATCGTTATGCCAAGGGGAACGACTCCATCGACCACAATTTGCCAGCGAAAAAGTGTACTCTACTCAATGATTTAGCATTAAACTAATAGCTTTCATTAGGAAACTTTTTCAAAGCCACTCTATGAAATATACTAATCTTTAGATATGGACTCATGCTGGATTGCTGGAAGCATGCCCCAGAAAATCGACCATCTTTCCCAAGTTTAGAAAATGATTTGCGAATTCTGGTAATTTTTAATATGCAGCTATATGCAAAGTTGCTTTTCATGAATCATCATAAATGATGTAATAATTGTAGAGTGCAGAGTCTGAAAAGAAAATGCTAGTGTCAATATCTAATAATTCTGGTGTTTTGGCGGAAATGAGTGGAGCCAAAGATGAAACAACAACAATAAACCATCCAGTAAAAGGAATGTCGTATGTAAACCATCAAGCTCAAGAACAGCAAGAGATGAAACTACATGACCCACGGTAAATAAAAGACTTTTTAATCATAAATATATCGTTTAAAATCTAAATTTTAGCTATACAAATTAACTTTTTTATGGTAAAATACCCTCCATGTAGAGTAACAACTATGGCAAACATCACCCAGAATGGATATGTGGCAGAAGTCGAGCCAAGATTATCTCCTCAAGTTAACAAGAGATACGTTCAGCATCCGGCGCAACCACATCTTCCCAATTCTTATATTGATTGGAATGCAGTATCAGCTTAAAGTCACATTTCATTCAGAGAAGCAGATAAACGAGCCCTCTTTGTGGCCCTCTCTTTCGTTGACAACAAAAGTGGACAGATTCTATAATGGAATAAATAATTTTTTCACCAAATAAAGCATAATGCAATAAAGTCAATATCACTATTTATTTCTTGTACCCTTTATGCCTGATTATTTCCGAGCGTGACAAAAACGTTTTGCGACAAGTTTTGCAGCAGAGTTCGTCATCGAGGAGTAGATTGTGTTGGCTTTGTTTATGAGAATTTAGCTCGTCACTGCTGTGGTACTCGTTTTCACAATGGTCACATTCAAAGCAAGGTGGGCTTTGTTGCGCAATATGATTCCATAAGTTAATAGATGCTTTGTACTTTTCTCCGCACGTGCAAATAAATCCTAGTCTCTTGTTGGCTCGTTTGTGAAGAATGGACAGGTGTATTGAAGGACTTTTTGGTGCTGCTAAAGAAGTAATAGCATTGCTTTGATCATCTTGAACGTCTCGTTCATCACAATTAACACTCAAGGTTGTAGAAGGACTTTCTTTTGAACAATTTTTCGTGTCATTTTTTAAAGCTTCTGGTCCAATCTGGGATATAACTATTTCATAATCGCCCATATCCACTGAGCTCTCACTTCTATTTTCGATCCAGTCCTCCTGTAAATTCAGGTCTCCAGTGGGCAACTTGAAATTAAGTACGATTGGAAATTTACAACTCTCTGTGTGCTGGTAGGATCTTAGAAAATCAAATATATGTGAAGGCAACAGCTACAAAAAGTGTTAGGTAACTTACAATTAGGTTGGAATCATCTACAGATATCTTATCAGCGCATGAATCAGTTTCAGTGCTTGGAGTAGGGGTCATGAGCACGGTGTCGTGGTGTAGGTTTTTCTCCAGCAGTTCTGACAACTCGGCATTTTTCCTTTTGATTTCCTTTAGCATTTCTTGGCGCTTCATCTCAAGGAGCTTGAATTTCTGGGCTGCATTTTCCTCCAAAGAAGTTAATCTGGTTTCTAAACACCGTACTTCTGTCTCCATATCAGGGATGACTACGGGATCGGTACCAATTGATCTATAACTTACAGATTTTCGTGTTCTGTTTTCCTTATCGTCTATATCCAAGCCTTCCGTTGCAGCATCACCTTTAATGTTTAATATTTCTCGAATGTTATTTTGAAGAAATTGCAGGCTTTGATTTAATACGCTGACAGCACTGATGCTTCTTCTCTTTTGCATTTGAAAGTTGTATTGTGATTCCTCCAACATATTCTCCAGCTCTCGGATTTGCCTCCCTGCGAATATCTCATGTAGATACTCCTGACCCTGACCACTGGATTCGGCCCCAACATGAGCTGTGCTGGCGTTATCATCAGTGTTTTTTAATTCATGATGGTATTGCACATCGCGAGCAGGATGGCTAAGGAGGGTTAGATTGATGGGATTCTTTTTTGGAACTGGGGGTGTTTTTAGTCCGTCATCTTCAGCGGTATCCGGATCTGACTTTATCTCCAGGTGCATTTGCGTCTTCAACAAATCCAGATTTTGGCTCGGAAAAGTATCTTGAGATGTTTTTAAACTGCTTGGTTCCATGTTCTGATTCTGGCTAAAGTCTTGGCTGATCTCATTTTGTCGTACTGTAGTTGTGCTACTCACACACTCTTGTTTTATAAGGAGATCCATTGTTTTAAATTAACTTCTATCAAATTATAAGTCGGCAAACTTTGTTTTCACAATTAACAAGTCATACGGTTAACAAATGTATTTAAAATCTTAAAAAATTAGATAGTTCAAACTTGGAATACAAGCAAGTTATGAATATCATGAGACTCAGGGTGGTAACTGGTAACTTGCTACAGCTAGAAGTGGACAATGATGTGTGTATTACTAATAAAATAGATCATACACATCACATTGCATTATATTTTTTTGAAAGGTTAATCATCGCTTGTATTTGAATTTTTTAAAGCAATAAAGCATGTCATATTGTCATGTAGCCACTTTGCATTTTTAGATTTCCCTATTTTGCATGTCCACTTTATCATTGTTTAAGATCTGAAACGAAAATTCTCCAGCTTAAAAAACAGTTAGCAATATGACTAGATGGAAGTAAGGGAGATAAAATTATAAAGTGGATGAAATATGTCCAACTAAATAACAGCATCATACAGAGAGAGCACACTGTGGAACAAAACTAGGCTAAGGAAAATTACTATGCTCGTCTTGTGCGAAACAAAAGCGGTTTTATTTTTGGCATTGTATCAAGCAAATACATGCCTAACCGTGCATTGCAGTGCCTACTTTACTCAAATCATCACAGTTTGTTGAGTAAATTCTTTCAAAATAATATATCGATGCTGCATGATTGTGTGTTTGGCCGGGTATATCAGTAACAAAATTGTTCAAGCTTTTAAAATCTCGGTTTTCTTTGAATCTCTCACTCTCGCATTGATTGCTTCTGCATGTTTAGAGTATGGATAATGGATGAATAATTTTCATAGCATATAATCCCCCAAAATAAGAGTATTTAAATTTTTGAGTGATAAACTGAACACTGCAGTGTATGTATGTAGGTACAGTTGGCATTAGTCAATATGTTTCAATATAGTCTAAATCTTCATTTTAAAATGCACACACCAAGTAAATATATCCTTTGGCATATATTGATATTTGAAAACATTCATCAATATATGACTTTCATTTCTCTACCTTGACTTGGCTGCGTCACTGAAATTGCGATTTTTACACCTTGAAAATGGCAAAGATTGGCATTCTCATCACTGCCATGCTTAACTGACATATTTCTTTACTGGTTTGCTTGCTTGCTTTGTTCTAAAAACTGATCACCATATCCCGTTGAAGATGAGTAACAGCATCATGATTTGAATCCTTCCAAAGCGCGCTTAGCGATAAGGATATGCTTAAAATGCCAGATACCGACCTTCGTTGACCCATAATCATCGCGATCGTCTAATAGACTTCCTCTTATGTCCCATGTAAATAAATCCCTTGTCTGAAGACTTTCATTCACTTGTTTTTGTCCGTTCCTTGCCATTTCCCACATTTTTTATGCCAAGTCACTAGCTGATGGGATCTGGCTCCACTCCGCTGCGCTAAAACATCTGCAGAAAGTTTCATAGCAGTAGCATTGATACTTACACACACAAACACGTTGAAATTTTTTCGTCATATGAATATACGAAGGGAATAAAATGTGTAGAAATATGAGAAAGAAATAGTTTATTTTTAAATACTTATCGTCTTTCAAGAGCCAAAATCTTTGTTATGTATGTAGTGCGTTTCTTTAAAAACAACAAAAGTTTATACTGTCAAGAGAGCTGTATGCCACTTTTGTATTTATAGATGGATATGGGTGCTCCACTGGCACATTCGCGAAATTACTCGTCATGATGATGGTGGTTGCAGTGATGGTCTATGTGCAAAAATAGGTTCCTCTAAAACATTTGCAAATTGCAATGTTACTTTTGCAGGATGTGCACTTGTGATGATGATTATATCTCAACCAAAGTCCCGACCGATGTATGAATAAATGTAGTACATTGCATCGCAGCCATAAAAGCTCCACGAGCCCGTTTCCCACATATATTACAAGCTTCTTGGTTATCATTTTTTAGCAAAATGTTATAGTATTGCGCTTTTTTACACAAGACATCTTCATTCATACCAAGAGTGCTCCCGAGTGTCATCACATTTTCATATGAAATTAAATCTTTAGTTAATCATTAAACCATACAAAATCAAAATGCATCATATCTGATCTGATGAGGTCTCCATAAAATATTTTATAGGAAAAGTGATAGTAAAAACTATTTTGAAACCCAAACGGTTCCCTTTCGATGACCATGGCTGCACCAGCTGTGGCTGTGACTGAAGATGAGGAATATTTCTCGTAAGTTTTTATTCTTTTTTTTTTCAATAAATAAGCGTTCCGTTAACTCACAATAATATGTAGGCATAGATTTCTCGTTTACTTCTTTTACTGCTGAGTTGAGTGACGGACCTGTCAGAGGGTATGGGCCGATTTTTATAACTTTTGGCAACGCTCGCCAGTTTTTCTGTTTTGATAACGATGATGATAAATGTGTGCAAAGTACTTTTTTGTATGAGCTCCCTCATATTTAAATACAACTGATGGAATGAGACCACGCATATTTTTTCAAAATGTTAAACGATTTGACTGTCAGCCTATCAATATGGTTTTACAGAGCAGAGTAAATATTTACGAGAATATCCCTCGTATAAATAAATTAGTACATGATCATTTGTTAGGCAATGCCTAATATAATTTGCGTGCGTACTATATGGACAGAATCGACAGATGTAATTGAAATATAAAGTGAAAAGATTTTTTAGCCGTTTCCTTTCGTTTTTCATGTGCTTTTCTTCCCTATCATCATGATTTATGGATGGTGTGGGCGTTTTTTAACGATGAATTCAACACTGCATGTCACTGTTGCCATTTCACCACAACAAACGTTGGAACATCACACGTATATTCGTCTTTAAAATATATTTCCACTTTCCAATGTCAAGGGCTGATGAAGCCGCCACTGCAAACAGTCCACCTCCACGGTAAGTTGATTTAAAAAGTGACGAAAATTCTGTATGTAAGATTGTAATTTTATAAAGGGTTAAACAGTTGTAGACACTCAGACACTTGCACTTGTGTGCGTAACGATGCATGCCATTTTTCATTTTTATAGGGAGTTCATTAAGTATACAGTATTTTATGTAGGTTAAAACTTTACAGATGTCATCTCATATTTCTGCCAGTTGATATTCAGTGTAGTTTTTGCCAGTGTTCCTCTTTATATTTTGCAATTTGCAAAATCACTCGAGATTGCTCGAACGCTGTCCTGTAATACATAAATTGATTTTCTTTTTTGCTTTATCCTCGGAACCCAATTGACGTCTTTGGAAAACGTACGGGATATTTATTTTATGCTAATGTGATTTCTGATCTTGTTGGGATCATCGATTGGAACTTCAAAATGACTATAACAAACGTGTAATGTGTGGGGCTGGAACTTTTTGACAAACCAGTGACTTTCAGTAAGTAACTTTTCACAATATTTATGAATATTTTCAAAAGACTTTTCTGTACAAATATTACATGTCAAATTTTCTTTTTATAGTACACCACTTCCACCAGACGTCATGTAAGATTTGACGATATTGCACGAGAAAGTTAGTCAGTAGAACAAACATGAATCATTTTTACATGTTAAATGTGTGCACATTGCAGGGAGGAGCTAGCACAAATTACCAACAAGCTAGTGAAGGTATTAATTGGCAAGAATGATTTGTGCAGTGACAATGACTCCTTGTATGTGTTTATTAAAGTTAAATCTTCGGTAAATTTAGTTCAGGGAGAAGAGAAATCCAGAGGTGGAGGATGCTCTCCAGCTTTTTATACAAGAATGGAGAAGTCAGACGAAGAATGAAATTGATGACCTGCGCAAGCTCAAAGATCATGTGTCTATTCGAAAAGTGAGTAAATTAGTAAGTTATAACAAAACTTCATCAGTGACTTAAATTGTTTAACGGTGCCTTTTGTGAAGGCTCAACGAGCGGAGGAAGAGGCTCTTCTCGCGGAAATGCGTCGTGAGGAAGAAGAAATGAGGATTCGTATGGCTGAAGAGGACAGAATTAGGAAACATGAAGAAAAGATGAAGAGAATTCAGGATGCCGAGTTGAAGCGACAAAAATTATTGGAAGAGCAGTCCAAGGGTCGGAATTTCAAAATTGCATCTACTGTGGTACTTTCGCACGAGTTAATATTTGATTGAGAAAAGAAAATGTTGTTCAGTTACCTAATCTTATTAGAGTTTTCCTTTTACAGAAGGAAGAAAAAGTTGAACAAACGACAAAGGAGCTCACTAAAGAAGAATATGAAACCATGAAACAGGCAGCTTTATCAGTCATCATAAAACCATTGGAAATTGGAGGACTTCGTAAGGAAAGATTGAAACGAAGAGCGCAAGAAATGTGGGAGAAAATCGTCAAACTGGAAACAGAAAGATACGACTTGGAAGAGAAGAGAACACGTCAAGAATACGATGTAAGTTTTTAAAATGACTGACTGACAAAATCAACTAATAATCCTACTTAAGTACTATTTGTCTGTTAATTTTAATTATAGTTTAAAGAACTCAAAGAGCGTCAAAAGCAACAACTGAGACAGAGAGCTATGAAACTTGGGCTTGACCCTGAGTAAGCATTAAAATTGATTGACATATGACATGGTATACAAAATTTTGACATATACTCATGTTCTTTTCTGCATTCTTTTTCTTTTGCAGAGCTTTGACGGGTCGATATCCGGTAATTTGACTATATCCGCAATATTCATTGTCCACATTTTACATTTTTGCTAACTTGCTACAAATCTTTTTTCAGCCAAAAATACGACTCGCTTCCAAATATGAAAAGCGTACTGGTCTCAGGCCTTTTGGTGAAACAAAGGGGCTCTTTGAAGGGGTAATACTGGTTACAGTACAACAAGTAATTCCAAGAAGTACATATGTAAACTAACATGCTCTTATTTTAGGGTTTCATTGAGGAGAGTAATAGGAAGGTCAATGATGAATGGATGAAGAGACAAGAAGTTTTCACAAAACGAAATCCAGACGAACTTCCACCGTGGCTGGCTGATATGCCCAGACAAATTATTAAACAAATTGAAGAGGAAGAGGCTATAAAAGCGGTGATAACCAAGGAAGAGGTTGAAGGAAAAGTGAGTATGGCTGTGGTCAAGCAAGTGAAAGCGCTGAAATTGACGCTCGTATTCTTCTTGAAATTTTAGGAACCACCTGGAGATGAAGAAAATGAGAATGTTGACGGGGAAGAGAAAGGCGATGCTGAGGAGGAGGTTGAAGAGGAGGGTGAAGCTGGTGAGGAAGAAGAAGAAGGAATTGAAAAGAAGGAAATTGTAATTACCGACGCTGCATCAGAGGGCCAAGAAGAGGAAGAAGTGGTAGAGGAGGAAGAAGAAGTCGTGGAGGAGGAGGAGGAAGAGGAAGCAGAAGACGCAGAATCTGTGGCAGCTACATCAGAAGCAGCGACAGAGGAAGTGGAAGAAGAAGCAACGCCTCAAGCTGCCTCCCCTGCGCCAGAGGAGGTTGAAGAGGAAGAAGAAGTTGAGGAAGAAGAGGAGGAGGAGGAAGATTAATAAATATTAAAGTTTTGTGTACTGTCCATATCAATATTTTAAATCTCATATAATTTATAATACAATGTATATAATATTACTATTCCCCACGCGTTAATTCATTTCACATGTCCATATGATAATTAAGCTCGCATGTATGTATGTATATTATGGAAAAAATAAACCAAAACTATCGGCTCATCGTCTTATTCCACGTCAGCATTTCAAGACTCATTATTTATTCACTCATCCACAAGTGTTTCGTCCGGAGGTAAAATTTCAAAACTCTTCTCGTAAATGAATGCATTATCTGTCAAGTCGACTTCAACAGGGAATAAATTCGCATTTTCTTTGCTTAGCTCATGCATGTCTTCATAAAACTCTGCAAGCCCCTTGGAAAGTTTTTGCAACTGCGTAGCCACGTCCTGAACATGTTTGTTATCCAACAGCTCCAGCTTGACTTGAACATCAGACCGTAGCTGCGCAAAACGCGCACGTGCCTCTTGACGACATCGGAGCACTAATCGATACTCATAGTTGCCTGTCTCTACACGGTATAATGGCTCTTGAACTGATGCATAGTTAAATTCCTCGTCGTCCATTTCCTTTACTTTTAGACAAAACGATAGATATTCAAACTTGGCATCGGCATACTTTCCAATCGTTAGCTTTGTGTCGGGTATAGCCTTATGAAGATATGTTCCCAAATCCGATAGTATCTTTAATAAATATTAAATGCAAAAAACACATTATAAAAGCATATTAGAAACCATCTTCCGTAACCCAAAAACCACATTAAATATTCAGTTAACATTTTAGCACATATAATAACGAAATGTAGGCACGTACTGGTTTCAATTTCTTCACCATATCCACTCCTTTTTTCTCCATGTTTCTATGATAGTCAGCAAATTGTGTAAACGCTAAGCTTGCCCTTGGCTGTGGCTCACGGACTCCAATCACAGCAAATGTTTCGCCGAATAGTTTTATAACTCTTAAAAGTTCCAAGTATGCTCGGAGTAGTCGCTGTGTATGCTCAACCAATCCTCTGTACATCACCTCCGTTCGTTGCAAGTCCGTTAATTTCTTCACAAGATTATCATTGCATAAAATCGCACGAGAGAGTCCGAGGGCATCTGCTGTTGCAGAACTCATATTTTCCACCAAGCGATGTTTCACCTTTTTCAAAATTATGTCAAGACTTTTCCCCTGTGCTGCGTCAGCATGCAGTTTATTATATGAAATGGTGACTTCATTCTGTATGGATATTTTATCAAATGTTAAAATCATGTTTGATTTCTTATAACATCTTTGCAAACTATGTATGTACAAGAGTCAAGAAAATTACCTTAATGCTTTGAATCATTTTTGCCACCTCGACTTTAGTTTTTCCCTTAACAGACACATTATTCACTCCGGTAATCTCATCACCACTTTGTAACGTTCCGTCTTTTGCTGCTGGTGTGTTGTCAAAAACCTGCACAATATACAGACATGGACAGTTTGGAGCACCACCTCCAATGCTAATCCCAATCATGTTGGTGTTTCCATCCTTCGTTATAGTAATCGAGCCTGATGTGACCTTAAGGCCCCTATTCACAACATTCGCACAATACTATATTAGTTTTATCATACATGTATTTGAATTTGACTAAGCATTTTGTGTGCGGTTGTACATGTATTATGTATGGGTACATTCCAAATAAGCCAACCAAACATTTATTTTAATTCACATATAAAGAGCATGCAGACTAAACCAAACACTAATTAATTATCACAAACAACCAATTAAACATAAACTAGATGAAAAGCAATCCCGCTGCTAAACCAAAAGTATTCTTATGTACATAGTAGCTACTATTTTTACATTTTGATGTGCGGAGGATTTCATTTAACTTCAAAACCAAAAAATACTGAAGATTTTCGAGTAAAGAGGGAAAATTACAGGTTATCGTGCTGGTACAAATCGATGGGAAGCCAGGTATTCTCTTGTTGTTGATCTCCTAAATCGTCTCCATTCTTTATTGAGTGGGATGGACTCTCAGTAAATAAAAGCTTTTCCACATCATCCTCATCAACGTTGTCATTATTGAGCTCATTACATTGCTTATCAGCCTGTTTAGTAATTTCCTGCTGTGGTTTTGGCTGCAGCGATACTGAGGATGACGAAGTTGGATTACAGGGTAAGGCCTGGAATTCAGAAATCTCATTGGATATCGCTGACTGTGGTTGTGGAGTCTTTTTGTTAACCTTTCCACTTCCAGGGCGAAAAGGACTTAATTGTTGTGACTTTAAGGAAAATGGACCGTCATCATCAATTATGTCTACGCTAAGATCTAGGAGTAATGGCTGTGTACAAGACACGGGGTTGGTGGACGATGAAGAAGGCTTATTTTTGCAGCAAGCTCCAGCATTGGACATGCAACTGGCGTTTTTTAAAGCATTGAAGGATGTTGTGGGCGGATGTGTTGCGGTTGCTTGTTGGGTGGTATTTACTTGTCTGTTTGTCCCAGAATTTGCGTCTGACGAAAGGTCAATCAAGCTCTCCCTGAGTGTATGCACGAGAGATTAAAGAGACAGAGAAGAGAGAATGGGTTGCAGTGTGACATTGGTTACAGGTTTAAAGTTATATTTTGAATCAGTTTCAAATAAGCTGGTATAAAAAGATCCCGAAACAACGCGATTCCCATTTAAGCAAATTTGCTTTTAACCGCTAAACATAATGAAAAGCTAGCAAAACATTGTATACGAAATTAAATTAAAAAGAAAAATCATTACGAAAAATTAAAGGCAACCTACATTCTATCTTCTACCATGCGTGAAGATGAAAAATCCATGTCCTCGTGATCATTAGAACGGTAATGGTAACCAAATGGTAGATAGGGATCAGCAGAATAAAAACGATCAAAATCAAGATCGGGATGACGTTGATATGCTCGAGGGCGATGGCGATGGTGATAGGACATTATTTGTTTTAAACTTTCAAAAATAGTTTTTCCTCACAATCACATAAGAATGAGTGATAGAGAGTACACACTAAGCGTAATAATGATGTGTAGTCTTTCTGGTTTCTATTGTACCGAAATTGTTCATGAATTCCAACTAAAACAGTTTCACAAACATGCCTTGTCTAATATGAAGTTTTTGCTGAAGAGAAGGTGTGTACAAAGATCAGCTATTCACTTGCAATGAAATTAACATCACATTGATCAAATAATAAAAATAAGATGAGTGGTACATAAACTGTGTTGTGTGTGCGTTGAATAGACATAATATAAAAATATTTATGAATGCATAAGTGTGTAAAATATAAAATTGCGTCAACTTACATCTTATCCTCGTCCAGGAAGAACTCATCACCGAAATCCAGCATCGTGTCAAAGGGAAAGAGAAGTCGGGCAGGCTCTAATCCAAACGGTGAAAATGCCAGGTTGTCAGATTTTTACCATTACATTAACTCAACTCCTATTTTAAAACATTTTTGTTTCCATTTTTCTCGTCTTTTCACCACGTTTACAAACTAGAGGCAAACAGGAACATATTGTTTGTCACACAACTAACGATACAGTGAATGGTTTGCTTTCCAACTCCACTTTGGGGTACTAGTGTAATAAGCCACTTTAGAAATTAATGTTGTTATGCACACATGCCTGTTGTGGTTTTGTCAGTACTCTTGGTTTCGTACGAACTATATATTACTCCTACGCCACAGCCATACGACATGGGAAGCGAATGGTTGCCTAAAATTTATCGATCAATACTGACTGAATGCATTATTTATGTCGATTGAAAGAGTAGTATATGGATTAATTTAATATTGGAAAACTATGATATGACAACGCAGATTTGGTAACATATGTACCTGTTTTATCCTCTTAGGAGAACAGAACATGTTAGCATTAACTTCCAGCAACAGCTTCCAGCATATAAGCGTACACATATGGATTCCTCCAGCTTGCAAGAGAAATAAGTGTGAAATGTTCTGGACGGATCGATACTTTTAGCTGATTTTTATTTCGGTCACATCTGCGTAGTAGCACCAACAGCTTTCGCTTTTGCACTCCCACCGTTGCAGTGGGAGAACAAAGCTTCCTTTCCCCATTCTTTGCATGCCTCATCTAATAATACATGCCATATCAAATCAGAAATATGCATTATGCACCGTGCTTTCGCGTGGGAGGGAATGATTGACTGACACTGAAAATAAGGCTTAATAAACAAAGCTGAATTTGCAAACCGGTAAATTATGACCTACTAATTAGCCCTTTGTAATGATTGGAATACATCTAATTAATGATCAACTAGCCAATGGTACGCATTCTCAGGTCATTTATCGGAATCTGGACTTCACATGAATCCAAGTTGTAAAGCTCCAAATTAATGTCTCATTCATTATTGACAGTACAAGTTGTAAATTAAAAGTGAGTACCTCTAATAGCCATTACTGGAATTCAGAATGGAAGTTCACAACTGGTTTATTCTTACATTTTCATTTACCGCTACTTTAGACATTTTGCCTACTTGCTATAGTGTATCATTTCAAGTAACTTTATACGACAACAAGTACTACAAAGGTTGGTACTACAATTTTCACTAAAATTATATTCATTCTCTTGCGTATAAGCTTATATTACATGATTCTTTGGATGGCAGGGGGTAGCCGAAGTTTTAATGTTAGCAGATGTCACAATTTATTCAATGTCAATTTCAACGATCGCACCTCATCCATCGTGGTTCCACATTGTGCCAACCTATTTGAGGGAACATGCTGCCAGGGAAAGTCAAAAAGGATTTACTCGAGTATCGACAACCTTGACAATATAGATTTTGATGAAAAGCTGAGCTCCATCAGTCCATGTGGCGATTACACCACCTCTGCTCCCCATCAAATTCATGAAACATGGTCCGGCCACGGTCAGATTATGACCAAAGTTGCTGAGGGCTCTGACATTGCCATTTATTACAGCGATGAGATTATCAGAACTGGACTGCGATCCCACTCAGAATATCTCAGAAAGTTATGGAAGCATGTCAAAGCAACGTATGGAGATTTTGGACCTGAAAGCAGTCGTCTCTTTGCCTTCTTTCATGCCAGGGTCCCCACTTCTTTGTACCTTTTCAACTCAATCCAGAGTTATTTCGACATTCAGAGCGAGTGCAGAAATATTATTGACTTTGTTGGAAAAGAGGGGACGGCTTGGTCGAGATCTTTAAATGGAACAGAAGACTTGGATGTGGTGACTCACGAAGTGGCACACATTGTCGAGTGGTCATCAAAAGGAGTTCATGGTTCTCCTACATATCAGCTTTGGGGTGATTCTGCGTGGGCAGAAATATTCACGTTTGATGCATACTACTCCCTGGGATATCATAAAGAGTTGGACAGGTGGTACTCACAAATGCTGAAAAGCAAGTTTGATTTTCCCAAGCAGGATACTTACTGGTTCAGGGATTGGTTTTTCCCCGTATATAAATGCTGTGGTGGAGGCGAATTACTTGGCAAATATTTCGACAAATTGGCACAGCATTTTCCGCGAAAGGAAAACGGCTGGGAGTATGCGAGAGATATCAACTTGGGAGAATTTATTCACTTTTTTAGTGGAGCAGCAAAAACTGATTTAAAACCTTATGCAGTGCGAGCATTCCACTGGGACAGTAACGCCGAAAGAGAGCTGCTTGAAGCAAAGAAAAATTTTCCAGGGATTTGGTACTAACATAATATATGAACAATTGTTACTTTCTAATAATAATTTATTCATTAAAGAGAGGATTATAGACATGTTTACATATATCAATATTAGTAATCAAAATCATCTTCTTCAATTGTATCTACTAATCCTGGTAGTGTAATAGGGCTTGTAAAGTTCAAGGAAGACAGTTCCAAGTTTTCAGCTTTCAATCTAATTTGGGTGATATTCAACCGAGTAATAGAGCAGTGATCCAGCTTTGATATTTTGATTGCGTCACTAAAAGCACTTATTGTCTCTGCACTTCTCTTTCCTCTCCATCTAGACAGACCAAATCGTCTTCTATTCCGAAACCGCATTTGTCTTCTACGCAGCCACTTTCGCCGAGCCTTTCTCCTTCCTGAAAACCTTGTACGTATCCCATATGCAAACTTGCGCACATTTAGACGGTCGAAATTTCCATGAATATTGTTACTGCGATAGAAGCAAGTCTTATAATTTCATAAAAAGCATGGCTTAATATAATTATCAAGTCATTATTCTGATGCTAACCTGAGATGCAAATGAAATGCGTTATAATAGTTTTCGGCTGGTACTGGAATCATTGGTTGTACCCCCTGGTTCAGCATAGCCTGTACTTGAAAATTTGCTTTGTAGGGTATCTTTTTCAGCACAACCAAGTATCCTTCACCGGGAGGCAAGTAGGGATCCTGAAACACCACATACTTCTTACCTAGTTCCTTTTCAACTCGTATGAAAACTGGGAGATTTGGTTTTCCGTAGGGGTAATACGCGACACCCATCGGAGTCATCCTTTGTATAAGAATTCTAGTCGTTTCCACATATTCGCCGTTAATGATCGCGTGACCCTTTACCCCTGCCTTGTGTTGACCGAGAAATGCTGCGAATGGGTTGTGAGGTTTCCTTGACCTGGCCATTATTGGAAAGCGAGATAATTTCCGGACAGGACCACCAAACTCGCTAAGACGTATTCTCCCATTACTACCAGGTAGCGAGGAGAGTGTGAATATAGTTATAGCTATAAGAGCTATTAATGAAGTCATGTTCAACTCATGGTCTTTGACAATATAAACACCAAGATGCTTAAAAGTTTTGCATGGTCAAAATGAACAATTGAGAACGATGAATTGATTGGTAATGATGAAAAACAATGGACTATAGCATGTTTACATAAATGCATTTGTTGATAATTTATTACATAGAATTTTCGGTAATCGAATGGGTAAAATTTCGTAACCATATTTGATTTTAGCATATTATAATAATTCTTTAGTTCATTGTCAGTTTTCTACAAGGTTGTGCTTTGGTTTTGTGCATTTGCATACTAGGGCATTAGGGCATGTTATATATAATATTATTTAACCATATAAGTTTAAGCTACAACAATACAACAACGACTGTATCACACAAACACCAAATATCTTTGTCATCTTACTTACGATTAATTAAAATACATAAACTAAAGTTTGAACAAATAATGAAAAATAGTTAGAAAATTTGACGTAACAATACATAAAAATCTTTCTGCTTCTCTCTTTCGGCCATTTTGTATTAAATCGCGCGTGTTCATAATTTTTGGTTTATTTAGTTTATTTACTTGTCATTTTTCCACTTCAAAATACCTTGTATTTACAAACAGGGTTGAGATTGCTAGTTTTCCTTAGATGCAGATCAGTTGACAATTTCCAGCTCCTTACAAAGTGATGATGATTGAGGGTCGATTCAGTGTTTCATTTTGGTTTTCAGTAGGAGGGGCTACTGGTCGAAAAGGGGTTCTTGGTGCCTGTTTTCCGGGATTTGGATTTCTCCTTGGAGTGGACTTACAAGTCTCATTCCTGAAAGAATGAAAATATATATTTTTTTACTTTGCTTGCAAAACAAATTGACTCATTTACGCCTGTATTCAAAAATGGAGTACCTATTGAGTATTTTTAACTAAATTGAAATATTTATACTTTACTCACCTGTCATTTTTATGAGTTTGTAAATTGGTCTTGTCATAAAAGATTTTGTAACATTTATCGCATCCGTACAATTTGTCTGGTATGGTGTTGTCCTTGTGGTCCCTGACTAAATGGTTCCGGACAAGGAATGGATACACGAAGCGTCCATCACAATCCTGCCATGGGCACATATACCTAGCTTCTTCAGTACCCATATGCTTAACATGCAATTTAATCCCATTTCTAGTAGTCGTTTGATGTCCACATATGCATCGCCAAACCTTTTCTGGCTCATAATATGCATCCAAGGCGTGTGCTACCCGCTCCTTCTTTATGTTTCTCAAAGTTTCCATGAATTTTGCTGGTGGGGGCTCAAGAAGAGGGGGAGATTTAGACGGAAGGTTGACACTATTAACGCTTCCTCTTGTGAAAATATTGAGACTCCTTGGCTCCTGCTTTATTGGAGCTTTGGCAATTCCACGAATTCGTTTAGGCCGCTCGTTTGAGCTTGCAGAGTCTTTCTTTCGCTTGAAAGGAGAATTCCTCAAGTTGCTTGCATCATTAGAATTGCCCTCGACTTCAGATACCTCCTCGCCAACTGAATTTTCAAAAATTTCATTCAAGTTATCGATTTCTGGATCTAGCGGTGCCTGTTGGGTTTCCTGAAAATACACACAATAAGACATTGCTCATGTAGCTTTTGTTCGTAACAACTACCGGAAATAAAGGATTTGTAAAAATAATAAAATGATTACTTCAGAATCACTTCGGACATTATTCTCGCATGCGTCATCAAAATCCATATCAAACACAAGAGCTCTAGGTGGGTTTTCATCATCTGCGATCCGTGAAAAGACAGAAGCCCTGCGGGTAACCTTTGACGTATGCTCTGATTCTACAGTTCTTGCTTGAATAATACTTGTATTCTGCTCCCCCGATTTCTAAAATACATTAAATGTACACTAATTTTCAAAACCTGTTCATAAACATGTCATCCTTAAAAAGCTAACACAGAAAATAAGTGTTTTGTTAAAATCTATATCATCATTATCACCTTTTGAGACTGAAATTGGCCAACAAATTCAATGTCATTCTCATTCTCACGGCGATTCGGTATGATTACAGGAGTCGAAAAAGTCGCAACGCCATTGTTACCCCCTGCCAAACCCTCATTTTGAGATGGTGTTTCTTCATCTTCCGCATCAGACACCGGGTCATACAAACCTCCGTTTTGGGAACTAACAAAGTCAAAAACCTCTTCTCTCTCATCACAATATCCAGACTCAATAGTATTCGTAGTCGTCGAATCTGACTGTCGACGATCCATCGAAATGGATGCGGACATGGCAGAGGTGTCATTGCAAACAGGACTAATCAGGCTTTCACCATAAGCAGATGTGTATACGTTTCCAGGCATGTCAGACAAACCAATATTATTTCCAGTTGAGCAATTGACGTTCAGAACTGGCGCAGTTGTACGGATAATATTCTGGTCTTCAGAGATATCGTTCATCATGCTGGAGTTATACTCACGTCTATTGTATTGCGGAGAGGTAGGTCTCCGAGCCCCATGATCCCCATACTCATAAGTATCCATTTCCATCCAACCCCTCCCGATCGCATCTTCAATTTTCGCGAGTCGCTTCCTGAATTCCTCATTGAAGACCTCCTGTTTGCTAGCAGCATTTACCAGGATGTGCATCTGATTTCTTTGGTTGTGGTGGGAGTTTAGCAGCAGCTCTAACTGTTTCCCAATGTTATCAAGTTTACTGTCCATTGTCAAGGGTGGGTGGACGTCTTGGAACATGGTCCTACTACCTTTACTGTTTCTCAGGCTATTTAGCTGATGTTTTAGCATACCACTCTCTAGTTTCCTCTCCTCGCGCTCATTGTTCACTTGATTGCGCTGCTTGGAGTTTTCGAGTTCCAGCATGGTTATTCTTTCCTTGGCCGACAATTCCTGCTCATGCTGGTCACTAAATACTTCGTAGCCTCGAAGAGGTAACCTCGAGTTTGAATTCGCAGCGTTCATTCTGTGATTGTTCAAAGGGTAACCAGTAATGGTCACGGTTCTGAAATTATTCGCATTCATAATCATACTTTCTGGATTTCTAAGTGCTGACATATCAACGGGCATGATAAGATGAGCGAATATGAATTACGCAATGTAGACAGGCGATGATACAGAATGATTACAATGAATAAAGTACTTAAAACCTGTTCATCAACATGCAAATATCACGATACCTTATCAATGGATTGTCCAACGCGTGTTCACAAAAATGTGCTACAAGATTATGGAGATTACACAGCAACTCTCTGAATGTCCAGCCACTTGATTTTTGCAATGTGATGAGTTAACTTTCATTTCATAAATATCTAATTAAAATGTACACAAAATACTTGCACTTCTAACGAGACATCACTCACACATACCAACACTTGGACTAATACTTGTTTTGTATCACGCCTCTCAGAATACTAAAAGGAAACTGTTGATTGTAAAACGAAAGTGTAACGTTTAGAGGTATGAACTGCTTCAAAATATGTCACATTATATTGTTGGCCTGAATCACTGGCCTTAAGGATCTTCACTGTAACAGTTTTCGCTTATGCTGACGTGTAATATCAGTATTAAATGTTGTTTGCACATTAATAAATGCCAGCTTTATTTGTCAAGCCTAAAGTTAACGGCTCATCAAATCAAGCGTAGCAAAATCACTAAAAATACAACGGCAGCGGTAGAAAACGCATTCAAAAATGGGCTTGCACTTCAGACTAGCTTGACACTGTGTAGCACTCTTTGTTGGTTCACTGTCTTGTTGTACTGTCTCACTCTGCATTAACAATTTCAAGATGCCCCACATATATTTTATGTTAATTATTATACTGTGTATGAGCCAAAATTACAACGACCACTCTTACCACGACGAACTGACAACGAAAATAATTTTCGTATAATCAAGTCTTTAAAAAGAAGGAAAAGGACTGACTATGAGAAACCACAAGACACTCCATAGAGTCACGTGCGGTCATGTAACCTATCGTGTCACTCTCTGAAATGAGACATTAGCGAACAAGTTACGAAACTTTTCTATTAGGATTCCCCTATTTCTTCTGACCCGCTTTACATGACCACTTGTATAGGTAAGTTGTTTAAAAGGAAATGAAAATCAATTAAAGATTCGATTTTTCTCGCTGTCCCGTTTTATAACTGTGGCGTACATAAGAGCTCTCCGTAACAACTTTACATGTAACTTGCACACGTCAACCGCTGGAAAGCCACTAAGCCTACGTACCCTATGCTCGCAGAATTTAACTTTCACGTTGCTCTAGCACGAGATATCTCGCAATTCGCAAAGGCAAACCATTACGAGTACGTACACGTTTATTCCTTGTCCAGAGAAAGACAGCAGCAGACGTAATGAATATCAAATGACAGCGGGCATAGGGAACAAGAGGAAAAGGGACTTTCGATTATATTCGATAGCTCGTATGAGCATATTTAAGCAGTACAGATAGGTATACAGAAAGAGTTATATAACAAGAAATACCTATTCATTATGAAACATATTGTGTAGTCAAGTAGAACACTCACTTGAATAATATTTTTTAAAATCTATGTAAAATACGGAAAAATAGATATACCAAGAGGTTTATGTTTACGGAACCCTAGATTAGATGTTTTGCTGTGTAAACAAAGAACTTTACACTATATGCATATTCGAAACAACTTGTTTGTGCATGTGTGTTGTGATATGTAAACTTACAGCACCTTCAGCTCAGGATATGTATGTAATGTAACTGTAACAAACAAACAGAAAATAACCACAGTCATAAAGCATCATACAACGTCTCCAGCCATACATACAGGAACAAGTAAAGTGCAGCATCATGCTAAAAAATATTCGTGCAAAAGTTATGCTTTGTCGTGGGTCTTGCTTTAATATCTCGGCATGTATTTAGCATAGATAGTTGGTAAGGTTGGTTGATATTCTTGTATACAATTCTCTTTGACAGTTGAGATGAGAGACAAAAGTTACACATAGATTCTTCGTATTTGGTGGTAGGATAAATTGATAAATATTTAAAAGAAGACTGCATGAACGAACAATGATGACCAATGAGCGAGTACTTAACGAGTGTTAATCCTCAAGGATATTTTATGGGTAAATAGCCACTGTAAAAAGTTAACTTAGCTAGCTGAACCCAATCAAATAGTTTATTTAAAAATTATAGTGGAATTTGGACTTTTTTTAAATACCCCTGTTAACTGAGTATCGGTCTTTGACTCACAAATTTATGCTTAAAGCTGAATTGTGTAGCACCCCTCGAGTTCGTGGACAAAACTGATTTCGGATCCGGAATTAGTGTGCCACGTTACCCTCATACATCATATAAGAAATTTGAGTTACCCTTATGTAGAGTTCTTCACGAAAATCTATTGCGAGACGGACGGAGGCGAGACGCAGATTTAGCATTAATTCACTTTACACTTAGGCTAGGCTAGTTAACAATAGACGATGCAATTGGCATGTAGCAAATAACTTCATTTTCCTTGTCAGTTGAAACTTTAAATGATTTATGTATTAGTATTAATATTACAATTATTAGCGATCGCTTCCTTGCAGGATGAGTGAGAATCTTGGTTTTCCGTTTGCTCATAGTTATGCTGCTCTTGTGCATCCACTTCAACCAACTTTGACCTAATTTCGGTTGCAGCAAACTCATCGATTTTCATATTCTATTTTGGAAACTCTAAATATGCATATTCTTTACCAGTAGCACGTTACCCGACATGTCGTACAATAATAAATGTAAAAATTTAAGCTCGAATTATGCGTATTCATCAATATTACTTCTCAAATCTCGGGAAAATCATTAAATTAATTACACGCTTAGGAAGCGTTCAACTCATTTCTCACGGTACTACTATGTAAAACTATCAATTATGAAATGGAATGTATTACGAAGAAGTTACATTTGATTTGGATATGATTTTTCTCTAATTTTATGAAAGATGACATCCATTCCATTCCGTTTGATACCTTCAGTACAAGGTACAAGCCAAAATCCAATTACCATGTCGTATATCTTGCAAAATTACATTGATATTGTATATAACAATAAGAATAAATGAAGAAACATAGGTACGCATTAACCAAATTATTTCGCACCAAAGGTCTTTAAAGGTATTAAACTATCAATCTAAACTAATACTGGAAAGTGGACAAGAATGGGTTTGTATATGATTTAGTAGAAGTCGTAATTTTCTAGGGTACGGCTGCATACTTATAATGTAGTTAAAAATTTAAGATAGCATTGATCACGCGAGGTTAAATAGGGTATGTCTATTACTGTACATCCTTATTATTGCAAATCGCAGAACTCATGGGAAAAATGAGTCATATGCACATATCTTAGTCCATCGCTAAAATCTCTATGTAAGTTAAGCTATTGTAGTTTGAATTATTGCCGATTGATTACGCATAAGTTGTGATTGGGAGTAGAACGAATATATGATGAATCAATATAAATGCTGCTAGTTGGAAAGAAGTCCCATGCATATGTAAAAGTCAAAACAACGAATATACTACTTTCCAGTGTCTTTTCCATTGTCATTAACGTCATCTTTATTCAGGGTCTTAACCGCTTAATGCATAATATTTGATACACTATTAAAACCGACAAGTAAAGAAAACACCGTAATGGATTTTATTTAATGCGATATAAAGTATATTGCTATTGTAGGCTCACTAACTACTAACTATAGCTAACCAGCATAAAAAGTCTTTAAACTAAAACCAAATCCTCAAAAGTATATAGGAAAGATACATACATACTCAGCAAAATTTTTCAATATTTTAAACTTATAACAGCGGAACAAACAACATATTGTGGACATGACTTATTTATATACATACAAAACCTCTGAAAATATATAAGCATTTAATACATAATTGTATAAAAAGTTTTTTCCGTAAAAAAATAATAGCCCATAGAAAGTCGAAAACAAAAATACTTTAATGATAAACAAGTATGTTATAAATATTAAATTCTAAAATTTCCTGTGCGTCAAGCGGGGATCCTGAGGACTGAAATAAATAAATAAAAAATGACGAGGTTAATTTGCGTATGTTGAATTTACAAAATTAGAACAGGGTCAAAATATGGAATACTTACTGAGCGCAATGATGTTTTGCCATTTTCGTAGGTGTAGAAAACGTGTCTTTACACCACTTGCATATGGTACTCTGGCTGCTTGGAGTAAATTCTCGAGATCGAAGTGATTGCTTGGAAACCGTCAGTGTAGGTATTGGCTCTTGTTGAATAGAGTTTGAAAATCTCAATGCATAGGGCATGTTTGACTTGTCTGCGCAAGATGATGATGGGGCTGCGCTGACACGACATTCCTTTGGTAGCATAGGTGTCACACTGGTAGCAGCAGACGGTTTTGACTGCAAAATAAAAACAATTATCCATAATCTGTCATTTTGAGGTATTTTTATTTAAAACGGAGAGAATTTCAGGAGTATGTATTTTACCTGTGCTGAAGTAATGACAGTCTTATCACGTATTATTATTTGAGATTCTACAGGTGTGGTAGACTTCTCATTAGTAGAATCATCTTGAATTCCTGCTTCATTAGAGATTGCTGTTATGGCAGTTGGTTCCTCCAACTCTTCCATAGGCTCCGGGGACGTATTTCTGATGTCGTTACAAGCTAATTCATCATTTTGTCCTTGCCCCTCTTCAAATACGTTGGGAACTGGAAATGTTTTGCGTAGCACTCCGCTTCTGTTACTTTTCTTCTTGCCTTCCTCCTTCAAGATTGTTGCACACAACTTCTGAAAAATGGACATTGCTTTCTTATTTGGCTTAAAGCTTTTCTGCAGTGGTCTTTTCACAGTATTTAGTTCTTTGCGTTTGATTCCTTGTCTTCCACCGGTTGCACTAGTCCTCGGAGTCTCGGTTTTGATTATGTTACTTTGCTTTTCGTTTGGATTACTGCTATTCAAAGTTCTATCTAGTATAGAAGTATGGCACCAACTCTCGTAAGCCTTTGTTGTTAACGATTCTTGCTGATTAACCTTTTCCATGAATCCTTTGTACACGTCCTCGATATCCGATTCTGCCTGTTCCTTACACTGCTCTAACTGCAAGTTCAAATTTTCTACTTGTTGATTTAGGGATTTTAAATCAGTTTTGTGTTTATTAATTTCATATTGTTGACCCAAAATCTCAGCATTTAATTTTGTTTTTTCTTGAGTTAGCGCATTGCTCATCTCCCTCTCTTTTTTCAGTTTCTCTGTCTCCTCCTTGAGAGATTTACAAAGGTTCTCGCAGTTTTGCTCAGCCCGTGCTAGTTTTTGTTTTAAAACTGCAGATTCTTTTAATTGAGCTGTCAGACTTTTATTATCTTGCTCATTTTTCGCTTTCAACTTTTCTAGTTCCTTTTCGAGTTGGGACTTTGCTGAATTTTCATGCTTCAGTTCTTGTATCTTCTGGTTCAGCTCATCTCTAGAAAGCCTTAGCTCGACTTGTAATTTTTGTTCATTTTCATTCCAGCGCTTCCGGAGGTTTTGATTCTCAGTTTCGGCAATCGTCAGTTTGTTCTGCAGTTCTTTGTTTGCGTTTCCATCTTTTTTTAATCGCTCTTCCAAATTTGCCACAATTAAATTCAAGTTGTCTCGTTCGCCCTTCAAATTTTTTAGCTCATTAAGTAGGGAAGTATTGTTTGCACGCAATTCAATTTCAGTAGCATCCTTTTGCTTCAAACGGTTCTCCATATTGATTTTACTGAGCTGTAGTGCCTCGATCTGTTCATTTAATTCTTTCCTGGTTCTCTCTGCCTCTTTCAAGGACGCCGTTAAGTCCGCATTTTTACCCTGTAAAGTCTTTTTTTCTTCTTCTAGTTGCACCATCTTTTCCGCGGAAACCCTCAGTCCTTTGAGTATCTTCTCTTGGAAGTACTCCTCCATGTTTGTTATCTGCTTTCGATGCTGGTCCATCAAGTCTTTGAATTCAACAATTCCTTCCGGTGTCGAGAAAATGTTTCCATCATTGCTGGCATTCATCTCACCCCTATCTATCCTTTCTGAACAAACACTTTCAACTTGAGTCAGCACTGGTTGCTGGTCTTCTCGAAATCGTTTCCTGCTGCTAGATGAAAGTCTCTGGTTTGCTTCAGTTTCCGGGCTACGCTGAGGAGAAATCTCTGAATGTGGACTAATATAACGATCTCTCTCCAGTCTATGCTGACTATCCCAAAGTTTCTTTCCTTCCCGACTTATTACAGGTGGAGGCGGAGCAAACTTGTAGCAAGCTGGACTTCCCCGGAAAGATCCGTCTTGCCGGCTTCCACTGTCGCGTGATTGGCTGGGATAGTTATTATTGTAGTTGTGAACTGACATTATGACGAATTTCTTTGGTAGCTGTATAAAAACATGAAAACATGTAACTTAATGATTGTATTACACTATTCCCTGTTATATTTAACACAATGACACGCGCCACGTGGCTTTACAAAAATTCATAAAAACTAAGATAATATTACAATTTCTGCATTTACACTGTTTTCACTTACGAAAACGCAAACAAGACAAGAGCTATGAGTTTGAACTGAGCACTAGTTCCAGAATCCACTGTTCCTCACACGTATCGTCGTCCTTAAATAAAATTTTAAAAAATGATTAAAAAACTAATTAACATAATTGCAATTATCAGATAAGTATAGTCTTTTCACGACAAAGTGTTTCCTTCCACTTTCTTTTTCATTATAAGTATAATAAGTTTAGCTAGGAAGAAGCATGAAGAAAGTATTTTGCACATTCACATTAAAAACCGATGTCATATAATTGCCTTTTACATACCGTTTCGCAAAGCTTTGGATTCACGTATTCGCAGTGTATAGCTTCCACAAGAGCCCCCTTGTCACAACAGTCTGGCTGTCTGGGTTTGCAATATTGAATTGGAGTTGGAATTAAAGAAGACGCTAACAAGCAACAAATAACAAGACTGGCAATTAGTGCAAATAATTGAACTCGTCTATCACTCCACACTAGAATTGAAAACACTCGAATGTTATTTTATTTAATTTACAATTTACCTAACGCTTTTTCCACCACCACCACCAAAACCTATTACCAAGCCTTTTCTACTGCTTCCAAACCCCAACCCAGAGAGGAATAAATAAGGAAAGTCTTGTTGTTGATCACGTAATTAGTAATGAAATGCAGAGAAGAGGAGATAAAAAATGATTTAGCTGGAGAGTGGTTGATACTACATGGCGCATCATTTATTACACTACCGATAACGGTGTATCATCAAGAGCATTGAAAATAATATAACGCAAGTTTTTGATACACAAAAGCACAATGGATAATGTTGTTTGTCCACCGACACACAATCATAATTATTATTGTCACTTCACTTTATGAATGAATAACTTGTAAAACTCTGAAGGACGAATGCTTATAATCATCACGTACTAAATTATAGACCGAATGATGCGTTGAGCTTTCAATATTTAATGTTGAAGAATTACTGATTTTTTTTAAATCTTCATAAATAACACTATTGAATTGGACTTGGGAAAACAGTTCAACGGGTAATGTCTCAGGATATGCAATGTTCGAAAGATTTTGTGAATTTTTACTGATAGAACTGCACTATAACTAATTCGAATTACGTTGCTTTACCTAATTGAGAATATCTTGCATGGACTCACTCACGAAGAAGGGCTCGAGCAACAAAGTATAGTCAACAACACAGCCAGACGGTAAAATGAAATTAGCTACTGCTGGCTGGATGGCTCAATGCAATAGCTGGAAGCATTTCATGCATCTGCGCTTACTTTTCAACTGATAGTAATAATATTATGATCACTGCCACTGTCACTATCACTTGCTCGTAAAAGAGAGAGAAGACTCAATTTGGTTGGATTTTACAACGTTGTTTGTCGTATATGTAAGTATGCCAGTATGGCACTGGATGCGTGTTAAAAAAATATGTGCTTTACTATCAAATTCATGATGTCGGATGATGATGTTTGTGGTGGTGGTGGTGGCTTGGTGGATAGTGGATGATAATTGATGAATTTGATGATGTAAGAACGGAACAAAGCAGTGTAGCAACGGGTGTAAGAAAAGAAACGTAGTAATATTTTGAGTCTGCTTGATCTCTCGCTTGAATAGCGGTCCCCGAATGAACACCTGCCTGCATGATGATACTTCTACTACAAAATAAATCTGGACATTGTAACAGATATTATGGAAACGTTCTAGAGAGCGATGTGATCACTTTCCATCGTCATTAAATGTTTGCACACATATTCAAATTCAAGCATGTATTGCATTTTGCATTCTTCAAAAAGACTACTTGCCTGTAGCTCTTCTTCACCTTATGTGGAGGATATTGACTGGATACGAATAATATATGTACCCATTAGCAAGCTAACAAATAATATTATACAGGAACTTGAAAACTCATAAAAATCTGAGTTTTGCTAATGTATAAAAGAGCAGCATACTAGTGTATGAAAAGACTGGGAGTCCCAAGTTGGGACAAGATAAAAGTAATATGTAGGATATGCAATATACTGAGAAATGTCAAATGTGGTTGTTTAGTACCCTAAAAAGTTCATGCTATTCTAATTTTTTTACCGAGAATTTTTATCCTTTATGTTTGGTCCTTGTCCTTCCGTTCACTTACGTACGTACTTTTGAGCAATAATATTCATATTGTAATCCCTTCAGTAGTGTGGCTGTCTCAAATCCTCAGAGTTTCGACATCAATAGCTGTATTTCAAGTCTCGGTACATATTTCAAGGTTGACTTGCGTTAAAACAAAAATATTTCAGAAGAATGCAAGGACTGTTTTTTATGTACATCTCGAAACTCGACCTGCCTGCTGAAGATAATACATATATTCCGCAGTGTCGTTCCACCGTGATGACGAACAAGCTGTATTATAACGTTTTCCAACAATATACTAGAAAAGTCTTTTATTTTAAGCTTGTTTAAAAGTCAAATTATAATCAGCTCACGAAATATCCTTTAGTATGACATTTGAACTCATTATGGAGCAAAGTAGGCATCTGATGCTTTGTATTGTAAACAGCATAAGTATTTATCTCTTGAGTTTGTAATGAAATATCATGATTCACATTGCTCTTTGTAAGTAAACGAGTTGTTGTATTGTATAAGTTTCTGATACGAAAGTACATGCAAAAGACTTCAAAGAAGGAATGAATATGTCTATTTTCCTGTAGAATTTTTGAGCATTTACATATATAGGATATGCAATAATCAATATAACAAATTTAGCTTTTCGTGTCGTTCCATTAAGTACATTTCTCAACTCTGGACAAGTCCTATCAAAGATTCTGAGGCTAATATAACAACCCACTGTACTTAAGAATGGCTGATTGTGAGTCATAATGATATGCGTGTGCCACTGCTACGCTGACTAGAAACTAGTTGATGCTTACACCAAGTCCAGGAAGTAGTAGTTGCTCATATTAAATACGGTAAGACATGCATTCTATCTATATGACAATATCATTCCAGCAAGAAATGAAACAGAGAAAACTTGCAGGTTTATAATTAATGTTTTATTCATTAAAAGTTAAATAGTTCTATTTCTTTGAGATATGGTAGTAATTACACAAGGTTTTATTCTAGCCACTTCATATATAGTCATGCCAGAATCGAATCAAAATATAAGCATCATGTTTAAAACATGTTGGTGTGTACAAATAGTTATCAAGTAATCCAATAAATTTTACACCTTTACTATATAATCCTCTTTTAACCAATCAGAATCATCCACCACATCATTACTTCTTGGTCCTAAATATAAACATCAGTATGTAATAAGTTGCGGTACAAGCATATTATAAATTGCATCAAAATATGTAATATTATAATAATAACTCATCTCAAAACCCACATTTTGAATTTCATGACCAAGTTATTACGATTGCTGACAGAAACTGAAGTTTTCTTTGGTATTTTATTTTCATCATGGGCAGCCGCATTGGTCAAAGCGGCAGCTGAAGCTGCCGACTTTGGAAGCAGTTTCCACTGGGGCAATATGATCTTCACCTTCGAGCCACCTTGTTTTTGATGCTGTTTATAAAGAATGTGACTATTACAGATGGCAAATTAGATTAGTATGAAATTAATTGATTTCAAATTCGTACTAACACCATCTCCAACATTTTCATCATCATGGTCAGGAATGTAGGTTTTATTAGCTCCAGTGGCACAACTAGTTCCTCGCTTTTTCTTCTCTCTGCCGTCCTTTTCCTTTTTCCCTTGCGCTTTGTCACGCTTCAAGACTTTTCCCTTCACCTTATTTCCGCTTTGTTGTTGGTCTACTGATTTTATCGCACGTTTCTTGGAAGGACCAACAACTTGTTTAACTACAGGTGGTTCGGCATGTCGCTTCCTTTCATCAGAGTTGGACTGTCTTTTATCCATGTGAACAACAATGTTTTTAATGGAACTCTCCAGGCTGCTTTTTATTAAAGTGGGAAATATTTCCTCCATCTTCTTTCGCTTTTCTGTTTCTTGTTTGACAGCAGCTTCTAGTTTTGCAACGTATTCTTTCAAGTAATCGCATTCCTTCTTGTATTTCGATTCTTCTTCTACCCAATCCATTGCTTCAAATTTTGCTGTATCCATCTCGATTTTCATATTGTCTAGTTCATGCTCACGATTACGAAGACTTTGCTTAAGTGATCGTACTTCCTCTTCCAGATCTTCTTTTGAATTTTTCAACTTTTTTATCTCATATGTGTGCTTCTTGAATGCTTTCTTCCAAGATACTAACTTACCCCTTGTTTTTCTCATGGAAGATTCCAAACAGCCAATTTTCTCATCTTTGTGCTGTATTTGTAATTTTAGCTTCTCCAGATCATCTACTTTTGTCTCTAGCTCTTCCTTTTTGTCTTTTAACTTCTTGCTGACGCTATCCAGTGTTCTTGTTAAATTGACCATATGCTGATCACGACTTTCCAGCTCTTTTGCCAGGACTAAAACATTGGCTTGTTCTGCATTACATTCCAATCGGAGAGTGTTCATTTGTTCTATCAGAAATGTTTTTTCTGCATTTAACTTCTCGTTTTCTCTTTGTAAAGAGTCGACATCCTTTTTGAGAGAACTGTTGTCTGCTTCCAAAGTGGGTACTACCGTTTCCTTTAAAACTAACGCGTCATAGATGTATTTGTCAACAGTCTGGCAGGTTTGCAAGATGTGCTTACCAAAGTCCTCGATTTCTGCAATGCGAAGGGAGGCATTGAATGAGACCAAGGAAGAGCTAGCCGGCCGAAGCGTAAATGTCTGATTGAAGTGAGCAGTATTGTTAGGCTCTTTGGTATTGGATTGATGTGGAAGGATTGGTGCCGTTTGTTTAGGCTGTTTCGGTTGTATTGGGACTGGGTGCTGCTGTTGCAGTGATTGTTGTGGAATCTGCTGAAAAGATGGATGACAGTTTTGATACGCTTGCTGCTGCTTTAAGAAATGAAGAGATAAATTTTATTTTTAATATAATTTAACGCTAAAATGCTATTTAAAAATTACTTGTAATAGAAGACTTCTCTGAGTCGTATTATCATTTGTAAGGGGAAAGTAGTTTGGAATGCTGGGTGTCGTTGCTTGCAGCAAATGCTTGAGAAGTGCCATACCAGGCTCGTTTAAGAGTGGTGGGCGTGCGTCCTCTCTCGTATTCAGATTAAAATTGAGCAGTCTGTCACTCATATTTTACAGCAAAGGTTTCCTTGAAGTGAAAAATATTGCAACAAAACATTTATAAAAACTTATTGTGACGAAATTTAAAAAATTAATAAAATGTAGCAATTTTCGCAACTGATAGAGAGAGAGACAAAACGTTCAAGGAGATTGAATTAGTGCACATAAATATATTTCTTTCATAGGGGATTGTGTAATCAAGAGTCAAATGACCTGCTCAGTTAAATTGAAGAGTATTAATTTATCGATTTATTCCCCGCTATCACCCCTAAAGTAAAATGATCACGTACAGTAGCTGGGATGGGACTTGATTATTTAATTAGATTACTTTGCTTTTACTTTACTTACCCATCCATTGTTTCAGCTAACAAGAAAATGATTTGAAAAAAATAGTTTGTTTCTTTGATGAATTATAATTATAGAGAGTTTTGAGACAATCTTGAGTAAAATTGAATCATAAATTAAAATCCTTCCCTCCCTGCCAAATGTCTCTCTCTCTCTCTATCTATACTTTCAGCAATACTTATTCTGTCACCCATAAAACTTAAAGTAAGAATCTTTTGCTTTCACTTCAAAGCTGATTGGAGTTAATTGAATCTTTTCTTTCAAACAGACTATATATCACTAAATTGGTGATTGAAATTTCTTTTTAAGCTACAAGAGTTCCACGTGTAAGAAAAAAATGATGGTATTTTTGAAGCAATAGTTCCTGGGAATAAAAACAATGTCTCATTGCCTAAAGTCATGAAAACGGTTAAGTGTATCGCCACATACAATTCGAAGAAATTTCTAAAGTTTTCACAATTGCTTTTGCATATGGTAAGTGTATTAAATTATATTATTATGATGAAATATTTTTTCTATGCCTGATATTAGGTCTGTAGTGTAGAGAAGGTATATACTGTATGAATAGATTGATACACTACTAGGTTTTAAAAGTCTAAAAATCCTTTGATTACCAGCTCATGTATTTTGTGGTGGAACTCTTTTATTCTATAAGTGACAAGTGTGAGGTACAAGATAACTTGTGGCAAATTAGATGACAAATATATGAACAGAAAGTCGTTTGCGTCGAGAAAGTTCTGTGTTCCAAAATTATATTCAAAGCGCAATAAGGAATTTGTCATTTTATTATGTTGTTGTATGTGTATGTTTATTAAATTCCCATTATCTTCTTCAATAGCCTCATTGTATCATTTGTATCACACTGAAGCTGAATTATTATATGATATTAAGAGAAGTTTCCATTCACAAGAGGACAATTAAAGCTTAATGAATGATGAATAGATAATATATCATTATTTTGCATTGTAATATATTTTAATAGCAATTGATCCCACCACCCAAACGACAAAACAAAATGAATTGCTTGAAACAAATAATCTAAAGACAAACTTCGTAAATGATAATAATGGCTATTTCTCCATTAACTTCATTAAGTTTTATGACAATTAAATGTACAAACAATTCATCTAACCTTGAAATCTTTTGTGAAAATGTTCCTAAAATGACAATGCACAATAACTCTTTTATCTAATTCTCTTAATGCCACATTGTACGCCTCTGGAGTAAAAAGATTGACTGGTAAATAGTTTTGCGCATTATAGATTCTCATACCACCTTTGTATCTCTCTGAATCGGATTCTGGCTGAAAACTTGTGGATATTCATTTCACAATTGTCGCAAATTTCTTTGTTATTGTCAACTTTAAAAACTGTAGCAAGCGGACATTTAGTTGTTTGGTGGTAGGCTTTAATAAAGACAAAAATATTGTATTTTCTGTACTTACATCAGCGTGATTTACAAAACCATCATACTCTCAGATATCAATTCATTAATTTTCCTAGGTTAATTATGGACACAGATGCAAGTAAGTCTTATCATGATCAAAGTGAATCAAGAGAAGAGATGCAGATACAAGCCCCCAGTGGAGATGGTGGTGAAACTGGAACAACCACCTCTGAAATTGAAGTCACTGAAGATGATTCCGATTTCAATGTTGCTTTGCAAGAAATCGTAAAGAAAACTGAGAAGCCAATGAATCAATTCCATAATCGAGTTTACAAATATATGGTTGACATTGATCAACAGCTTGATCAACTGGCAAGTGAAAATGTCAAACTGAAGGAAGAACGAGAGATTATATCGAAATCACTGCTGGAACTAGGTCAGAAAATAGTGAGCTTGGAACGTGACCGGGATGCATGGAAAATCAAAGCAGAACAATTGAAAAAGGCTTTAGACAAATCCAAAACTGATCCAACTGATAAACAATGTTCATTCATCTCTCTAAAACGGGAACGTGACAAACTCAAGTCAGACATGGCAGAAGTGTCAAAGACGATGGCTAATCGAGACATTAAGGCAAAAGAGCTGGAAATGAAACTCAACAAGTTGCGCAAAACTAATGAAGAGCAAACTCTTGAATTACAACGGTGCGAAATTTCCAAGAGACAGATGGCTGAAAGAATTGCCATTCTCGAAAGGTGTATCCGGGAAGAGGAAGCTGTCAAAGAAGAATTACAGGGGAAATTTAATACTCTTCAAATGGAGAAGAGAAACCAGGACGTTAAATTAGAGACTCAGATAGTGGAGACCTCACGAATCATGGCGGAGCAAGATACTTTGCAACAAGAAATAGCAATGTTGAAAAATAGGGTAGAACAGAGTCATGAAAGAAAATGAATCATGAAATTCAGGAGGAGGAAATGATATTTCATTAAATTTTGTCTGTATCATTGAAACAGCTAATGAATGAAAGGGAGAAGGAATCCAAGAATAATAATGACATGGGAGAAGAGGTCAGCAGTAGTGGGACCCTTAATTCACCATTACAACATGCTGTCAAAGACGAATATGTGGATGAAGTCGCAAGAAAGAGAAAAGCCGGTGACGTAGTCGTGGAGTCATTTATTGACAGCACAGGGAGTAAGAAAACTAAAGTCGTAACCACCGAAGAAAAAGACGAGGAAACTGAAGAGGAAGGAGAGATTATTGAACACCATCCGGAGGTAAATTGTATTTACTTTTATGTTGAATTAAATCATGCGCGGAACATTTTACTTTACGAATTGATACAGGAGGAAGAGACATCTATCGTTACATATGCATCGAGTGCTTCCACAGGGAAATACTTACAACGAAGTGACAATGTAACTATCAGAGAAGGCAAATCTGCACACATCCATAATAGTATGAAAAATAACTATCGTAGTTACTCTCGACATGATTATATTATCGGGAAATTTGGAAGAGGTAAGCGATAAAAATGAAACAGCTTAAATTATGAAATGAAATTCTGTATAATCTCTTAAATGGTGGGGCTATGAATACAAAAATATAAATGATGAATACACACACTGTGCATTCTTTATATTATTCACAATGCTGTTGTAATAAAATGAAGGAATATAATTATTTGTACTCTTCTGCAATAGTTTTGAGATACTAAAAATTACTGGCTACTTATATTTTTTAGTCTTTACTGCCCATAATTTTGTCAAACTTTAAATTATCATGAGGAAGTAAAGTTATGACATTGTGTTGTGTTATTGTAATGTAATAATCATACAGAAAAGGTAAAGAAAATTGACTTGTAATATTGTACAGATAAATGAATACGTTGAGCATATTTTTTACACCATCATCATACGAGAGCTACTCAATAAATCTGAAATAAAACCTTTATTTTACGTTACGTTGATTGCTTCATTGCTTTTGGAGACACTGCCTGCGTACTAACAAGAATTTCTGATCCGAGACTATTGAGACCATGTCTAGCCGATCAACCGTAAGTACAGGTAAGTACAGTAAGTGATGGTACAGTAATACAGACTGTAAATGCAAATTGGATTAGTCATTTAGTAAAATGAGATTTGAGAAAAAGATACTCTTGTTACAAAATTTGGTAAATTTATCGCTTCTAATTCTGTTTTTGAGTTCGAACTTTGTATATTATCTACGTATAAACCGACGCCCTTTGTAACCCCCAGAACACAAATACAAAACTCCACAGGAGAAAAATTTATCCATGCATAAAAGCTTAGTTGAACATCACCCCGTAAAAACGTTGTGTGGAGTTCTGTGGTGAATGTACGTACTGATTAAACGCTTGCACTAATCCACTAAGCTATGATGACAACGAACGTGCTCGAATACTAGATACATGGATAAAATTAGCATATCTACAATTAATGTAGAGTTAATACAGAGTTAAGGTACATGTACATGTACGATATAATTCTTATATCTTCAAGATTACTTTTTGGTCCCCTCATTAGCTCTCTACTGTCTACTGCTCAGATTAACCGTATTATTTAGCACAGAAAAGCAACGTTGATTTGCTTTAAATTTGCTTGAGCTTGAAAGCTTCTCCAAAGTTTATTATCTTAGGGTTCTTGGCAAGACACAAATACATAACTAAGCTATACTTTTTCATTCAGGGAAGGTAAGCAAGTTGTATCAATCATATTGTATGAATATTATTCTGAACCGGCCTAATCGGCCATCTCGTATTCTTTGGATATCCAAGCCAACCGGACATGAACTTTAGGTACTTCGCAGAACGTTGAGATAGTCCACATAAGAAGGACAATTATCCATTTACCTATGTGCTATCTGTTTCATGTAGATGAAACAGAATTTCATCACAAATGAATTATCTAGTATAAATCCTCCATCTCCATGTTCTTTCGTCGTTTTCCATCATGCTGTTTTGTAGAAAAGAAATACGTACATGTATGCGATGCACATGCTAAGCACATTTCCAAGCTTTTAGCTTAAACTTTTTCGACAAAATCATTTTAGTTTTTTTTTACAAAAAAGTGAATATTCATTGCTCAAAACTTCTGATAATCGTGTAGTTAATAATAATGTGATTCGAGAGTTAAATAATCACTTACTAGAAACTGAAATATCAAGCACACTTCAAGTTTTACTGGTTCATATGAATCAAAAAGTTAAGAAACGGTTGCAAGACTTTTTAGCACAAAAATTAAGGAACAATTCATCTAATAAAATCGCGCCTTGTAATCCTTGTACTAACAAAAGTGACTTTTCCCTGGAACAAAACGGTCAAGTTCCTTCCGCAACCATGAATTTCAATAACTCCCCTTCATCATGTACATGTTGTGCTTGTCATCCGTCAACTATGCAATATTTCAATAACCAGAACCCGGAATCTGCTGCAAACTTTCCACAAAACCGGAATCAGCTCCAAAATTCCAATTGTAATTTACCTTCAAGCTCCAACAACTCATCTTTGCTATTACAGCGAGCTCTGTCTTCCGGCTGCCAACATGTACGTGACATAACTCCAGTGACTAATGAGATGACAGCAGGTTCATGCGAGCAAGGTCCAGCTTTACTCACCGATGTTCAACGTTCCATGACAGATACATATCGTCGTATACAGACTCAATATTTAACTAAAGAGCAAGAAATACAAAATTTACGAACACGTTGGGAAGATGTTTCTCTCGTGAACGATAAATTAAAGAAAGAAATAACCCAATTGAAGCGAGAGCGAACCATGTCAGCTAAGGAGATGGAGAAGCTTAAGAAACAGATTGAGGATGGGGAACAAAGAACCCAAGAGAATTTGCAGACAATTACTCAACAGCAAAATGAGTTGGACACTCAAAAGGAGAAAATTGACAATCAATTGAAAGAGATTCGTGTGCTGGAGAAAAAGAATGCAGAGCTGGAAACAAAACAAAGCCATCTAATCTCAAACCAGGTGGATCAAACGGTGGAGGCTTTGCTTGCTCAAAATGAAAAAGAAAAGCTCTCTGGCCACATCGCAACGTTAAAAAGGAATTTGCAAGCTAAAGAGTTAAAAATTAAAAGTCTAACCAAGAAATGCTGCGTTTTAATGCGAGAGAAGGAGAAACTAAACAGCAGAGTGAAAATACAAGAGGTGGAACTACAAGCGGAAAAGCTTTTAAGGGAACAAATTGTCTCAGACGAAATGTCCATTCTTATGAAGCCAAGTCTTCTTAATATGCTCATGACTCACAACAATAACGGCTTAGCTTCAGCTTCATCAACTCGAGCTGTAATGAGTAACACAGCGAGCAACGACGTAGAAAAGAAGAGCCCCAGACAAGACTATTTAATGGTTCCACGAGATACCTTTTTGAGACTAAATGAAGCAACTCATGTCGAAAAACCGGAACAACCCACTGGTTTGAAGCAAGAATATGACCATCTAATATCAGAAATAGAAAAGTTGAAGGAACACTTGGGCATAGAAGATCAACTTCAGAAGAGAAAGCTTTGCAACAGGGCATCAAGCTCTACTACGATTGAGAAAAAAAGGAGAATCAACAGTGACCAGCTTAGCCTTGACATTTCGGAGTTTTCTGAATCTGGTCTAGGGGAGGATGAAAGTGTGACTGAAGATGATGCACTTGAACCTGATCTAATTCTTATTGACGATGATGATGATGAGGTGGCAACTGGTAGTGGCAGCATGGTGGTTTCACAGGTATTGAAGGATGTACATATAATATTGAATATGAATTCGTGTCTGTATAAAAAAGTTGTGTATCATGAGTAGTTGTATTATTGGTAATAGTATTAAGATATCATATTTTCATTTTTGTGACAGAACACTCAAACTCGGATTGATGACATGCTAATAATGGGACAAAAGTCGGCTTCAGTTGGAAGGACGAGTCATGAGGTGGGTTCCGAAAACGAAAAAAAAATTATTGTAAATCTTAAAATTTCAAGGATAAAGTTGATATAAAACGTTTGTTTTAATAACCTTGTATTAGGATCTTGCGTCATAAATCTCCTGGTCTCGGAGGTTCTCAACAACACAACTAACTAATGTATGGTTAATTAACATCAATTATTTGGTTACACACTAATGTCTTGCTCCTCCTTAAATTCATCTGCAGCAGAGACGGGGAAAATTTAGATTAAAGTTAGTTCATGTAGTACATATTAGAAAATGACAATATGATGATATTGAATTGGAAGCCTTTGTTAGTTCTCAAGTTTAAAGGAGTGGATTAATGCAGCTAATAATTTTTACAAAAAAATACGTAGTTTAATGTAAAAATAATAAATATGTAGGTACCCGGTTTGAAAATACCTATTGATGATGCTTTAAAACATTAATAAATAAAATCGGTAATGGAAAAATATTAATGAATATAGTGTATTGGTGTACGTCAAATATAATGCATAGCAGTATATTATGTGTTTGCTACTTAGTTTTAAAAGCATTCTAGTTAAAAATCCAAGAATGTGTTGTATGGGTAAGAATATTGATGAACAATAAAACTAGACTCATTGTTGGCCATGAATGAAGTGTGACAGATGTATTTTGCGTGTGTACAAATATATTCTTTCTGATAGTTTCACTACAAGCAATGCTATGCGTTTAGAGCATATCGGACTTAACATGCGTGCATAAAAATTACAATTACAAGCGCCATCTAATAAAGATGAATCCATAAATATATCATTAAAACCTTGTACGATACACGAGTCCTCAGGTTTTAACTGTGTGCTTAATTCTAGCGTTTTTTCTTTCAGTATTACATTGACATATTCTGCATGTGGATATCGAACATATACTCTAAAAGACAACCTTCAATATAAACTGTAAGAATGCATAAACACATTATATGAAGAATGGGTTGAAGACAATTAGCTATTTGAAGATCGTCTCATGTTTTGCGACATTGATATACATCCGGATTAAGCAATTATCTATTCTGTGTCAACCAACATGCAAGTGAAGTGTCCATATTGATTCATATTAATTTATACTTTTCTTTTTCTTGATATATTAAAAGCACACTAAATGGTAAAGTTACTAACGCTTAATTTTCTGTAGATTATAAAATCTTTAATTTTTAAGCAGCATTACAAAGAAGTTTAAGGATAAAGTTACTTTACTAAAGTTTGAAGGATATACATAGAACGGCTAGAATTGCTTTGAATCAATCTATACAATAATATAGTATCACAAATAGCCCAAGTAAGATGAATAACACGACTGAATGTGAAATATCTGACACATGCACAGGCAGTGGGCACATCAACAGCAACTGCAAGTTGTGGGGACTACAATGAACAGATTTTTGTAGCTTCATCCACTGAAGAACAACCATTGGTCATAGTTAATCCAATTTTTGTTCCTTCTAACAACAGTACACAGAACCAAACCCATTTTATATCGTCCACAGCTAGTAATAGTCAACTTCCATTACAGTATTTTCCATTGCAAATACTGGATAATCCAAACTACATAAACAATGTTCAAGGACCACCTGGAGGATCAGTGACAGCTTCACTTCCGGGTTAGTTTCAAACGGATGTTCTCATTTTATCCTTCCCTCACAAATACAAGCATCTTCACTTATGCAACCAAAACCTAGCAATATGAATGAAGGTTAGCTGCCAACATCTTTGATAGAGGCTTACAAATTCATGGAGTCAGCAAGAAGTTCCTTACAGTCTGCTGTTTGTCAATTGAATTCGCAGCTACTGTCTGCAGTCTGCAGAAGAAAAGGATAAATTGGTTGGGCAAATTACTGGTCTAGAAAATAAATATTTTCTTTGCATCTTCAAAACTTTTCAAAGTTTTTCAAAATTGATGGAGACAACAGAGGAGAAAGAAGAGCTCCTGCGAGCAGAACAGAATGAAAGGAACAAAAAGACGCTGCAACTGAAGGAAATGAAAATGGAGGTAAACAGGCTGTTGCTAAACTGTGATGAAAAGGATAAAGAGCTTCAACGAATGACGGAAATGAAGCAACGGGTCGTGAACGGGTACTGGGAATAATTTACGAAACCAACGACGTTAAATAGGCTGGTACATGAACAATTGTCCTTGAAATCCTCAAGACCATCTACATTTTAAATTATGCTTGAAAAACATGCGGATCATGCTGTACTTGTACTAGATAGCCTGTTGTGAGCTAATGATCAAAGCAAGGATAGTTCTGCTGATATCTCTGTCACTGACAAGAAGCTCAAACGAACATTAAGTTCCAATTCTAACACTATATGTAGATGGACAAATACTCTAGAGACGTAGGGAAACCAAAATATGTCAAACTGTATGATTAGTTGAATTTTAAACTTTATGCTCAGTGTATTTCTAACATTATGCTGTGTTAGTATTTGTAAAGGTCTATGACATCTTATAATAAATAATGTTGATTTACTAACTAAAGTGGTAACTAAAAAATGTATCAAGTTTATTAGCTCAAATAAACCTTTACCTTTTTTACCAGAATGATACTTACAAGAGTGACAGAGTATGATATAATTTACACTTCTTGTTTCTTTCATTATGTCACTTTCAATAGTATCTTATCGTGTGCATGTGATATCAGCAATATGTTCTGCCCATAGCATAGCGTACGAATAAATACTATCTTTGTGATACTGGGTTAGGTCAGTTACATCCGGTGATAACTTTAAATACATATACAAATTATTTCGAGATTACATAACACTATTTTTATACTGGTGAATGAATCGGCCTGATTTGAGTGGCATGTTTTACAGCTTTTAATATGATATACTGCTTCTGACATCATGTACCTATACTCATCCATCACAAAAAATGTTTTAAACTTTTAAAAAGATTGCTTTATGATCATTTTTCTGCTATCCACTTCAATGAGTTACTTGATATGCTACTTGCGATGTTGATGTATATCTTGAATAAAAACTAATAGCATGCAACATGTCATAAACAATAACTGTAACATGACTTGACAACAGACTTTCAGTTTCTCGGAAATTGAGAATTTGGCTCTTCATTTTGGAACAAACTTTAGTCTTAACAAAGTCTAAATACTTTTATGGATTCATGGTAGAGACTAGAGACATCATACAGGTATAATAACATCCTACCTTTTGACGTACCTATATGTAGCATTTTAAAACACAAACACACCGTGTGGGCAAGTACAAAATCAAAGATTTATTAATAGTTGTTGCATATTTAAAAAGAAAAAGTATCGATTAATTTGTCAGAGCTTGAGTAAACTCATTTGGTTGTGCGACCACCGCATCGAAAGCAGTTTTAGCATGTTCCAATATTTTATAGGAATAAAATGTAATTTCCATATTTTTGACCTTCTTTTCCCTTCGGAGAAATGGTAAAACTGAAGGTTTTGCAATTCAATATCATGTGAAAAATTTATTGAAAATTCACTCTTTTACCTTGCTACCTGCTATGAACCAATAGAGCTATAAGGTCTTCTCCCAGCGTCGTATTGAGCATCAAAAGAGCAAACATTATTGAGTCTTCGTCTTGAATCATGCTGGTTGCATTTTATAAACGCATTCGCATTATCCTCATGTCTTATTTCTTCGCTTTTGGCTTCTTGAATAAATTGTGTATCAATCAGCAACAGTAACATATTCCGTGTGGGAGGTACAACAATAAGTTTATTTGTATAACTGTAAGAAACCCTTATCCTCCCCTATTTTTGAACCCTCATGCTGATAATAATGGTATTGACTGGAAAATGAAATGAGTGATACAACGGAAAATAAAGATGTAAAGTAAATATGCTGAAGATATATATCATACGGATCAACTCATCATTGAGTTTTGCTCTACTAGAAGCTGCTTCAGAGTTCGTGAATGGTTGTGATATGCTATGCACTGTAAATATTTAAACTCTTATCAATGTTATCATTACACTTTTGGCAAAGCAAATACTTTTATCATTCCAGTAACAGCAATCACGAGATATCATTTGATGGTAATCATTTTTCGTCTGCTTTATGAAATTCGCATTGGAACGCTGCTTTTTGGATTTTTGAAACAAAATCTGTCTTGGATTATTTTGTTATTGACGATTTCACTCAATTTTAGAGATAATACAAACACAAGCATGAACTCAACATGATTACTTTATCGTATCCTTGTGTGGTGGATGTGGTCCTTTTTTATATACAGAGTCTATCAACGCTTCTCTACGTATTTCATTTAGTTGTGTTCATCATCATCGTTTTAATTAAATAATATTAAAGTGAGCTTTTAACACAGCTTCCTAGCTTGTTCATTCAAATATCCTCAAAAGCACTCATTTTCAGTTACTTTCAAACTCAAGTTTTAGAATATTTTTGTTTACTTTTAAGTTGGCAAACGCTTTTTCTACATATTATGTGAGTAAGTACATACACATAACGTCAGCGAGCAAGTGGACATTTCTTGATTAATAATAAAATTATGACATTAATCGCATCACCGATTCTGATTATTACTATGCATTATACATGACGACTGGACTGGACATTTTGATGTTGTGGATATACACTCAGCGAGAAACGTAGCAGTGTTAGTGAATAATCAGGTTTTGTCTAATTTGGTTTATAAAATACACTAATCCAATCTCATCTCCTCGTTTAAATCAAATCATCAAGTGTATAACCAAGCAAAACAGAATTTCCGTTTTTCACTCACATTTATTGATCTCTACATCTCTGGAAAGGATTTTGGAAGTATAAGGACAAATTTGAGTGCTGAATTTCCTCCCTGTCTGTCACGAACGTTGTAAGTACCTACTCAGATATTGCTCAAGTTGCTCATTAGTTCAGCATTTCTAGCGTGAAAAACCTTTTTAACTGATATTTTTTCATTAGGAAACAATGCGTGAATTCTTTATCTAAAATATTATGAGAATTCTACTGTTTCACTGTTAGTAAACCTTTTACCCTTACATGACAAGTACAGAGTACAATGCACAAAATCCCGTTCCATATCGACTGCAAGATATAAAAGATTCACAAAGAAGCGAGACCAATTGTGAACGTACACGTAAGTATTGCAGTGACAGAGAAACGCTAACACTTACGCTTTTGTCAGAGATTTCTCCCCTTTAACACGGTAATAATATTATTGCCTGCTCCCAACCACCATGCACCACCACCAAGTTTACAGTATGGAAGCATACAACGTGCATGAAACATGAGTTTAGTAAGAAGCAATGATGTAGAATGCGTCTAGTTTCATTTCCATCATTCGTAGCCATTCATTTACCTGAACTGTGAAGACAGTTTACGACTCCTTCTTTACGACTTCTCTTTTGCGAGCTGAACCTATGTGAAGTTGCGGAGCATCAATGCACCAATCTCTACAGTTTAGCCTTTACTACAAGTTATATTGCCCAACAGTTTCTCAGCTATACACATTTTGCAAACACTCATAGGTAATAATATTTTAACTCCTTTTAGTACTCAAAATCTCACAGGCAGTGTAGATGCAAGTGTCATTCTTACGCAGTATCAACAAGTAAGCATGTAAAAGAGTAAAAAAATGTGTTGCAAACGTTCTCCTTCTCTCTTGGCATTGCAGTGGTGGTGCATCAGATTATTTTCAACGTGCTCAAACTCTAAAAAGATGCATTTTTAATAGATAGATTTGAGATTTGAGGAGGCTATTTGTGAGCTGAACTGGAGTCTTAGTGTCTCTTCGTCATCTAGCTTTCATGTAAGAAGCGTTGTTATATAATCTTCCCCTGTGTTGACATTTCCAGCGTGTTAGAATGTTTTGATAAGTGGACAGTAAAACGCATGGTGGACACAACTTCCGTCTCTCGCACCAGAGAACTAAACGTGCTAAAACACACTCTGTTCATGTCAATAATGAGTTTATCCATTTGTCACGTATTCAGATAGTTAAACGTAGTTTTTTTGCTGTGTGTTTATCTTCTAGTGTTGAAAAATGCTTCATGAATTAGAAGAATCAGTGCCGTGAATTGACGAAATTCATGTTTCTCACATAACAGGTGCGAATTGAAACTTAACCGTGCATAATAGTTTGCATTTTGCAATATAATCAAACTGAGTGGAGTCGTATGACGTGTTTCATGAGTACATTTTGCTTTTGATTGTTGAATGAATTCAACTAATCGTAATGTGTTTTGTGCAGCAAAGTAGTCCATATCTAATTAAAACTTTTGAAATTGTCAAACGCAGTAACCTGCTGACGCCAGATGAACGAATATACTAATAAAAATGAACAGAAACAGAAGATACATGGGTGCAAACGGAGGAAGAGATAATATACAGCATCGTGGGACAGCTCCCAGTAACTATCCGGTCCCTGCAAACAGCCATCCCTACAACAGTCACCTACAAAACAACCGCGTAGTTAATACTAACGTGAATGCCAGGAGATATCCACCCAATAACAATTTCCAAGTTGTAACTCATCGAATGGAACAACAGTATACTACGGTGGAAATCATAAATCCAGCAGAGCAATCACAGCAATATCGTCAACATGGAAGTAATGTTGTTTCAGTAGCTCCTATTCCAAAGATAAGTCAGCCACCTCCCCGGATGTCTTGTATGGAGCCACAGCCACCACCACCGGCAGAATCAATGGCAGTTGCACCATTTACAGGTGGGGTAAACAGTCACACGCTTCCAATATCACCATCCCCTCCACTGCCAGAATACGATGATGATGAGGACGACATTAGCATCCCTGAATTAGATGATGGTGGCTTCCATTACAAGAAGCTTGGAGAGCTGATGGGGGCAATTTACATGAAAAGTAAACAGCGACTGGAAAGATTATATAGGGTGAGGAAACTTAATCAAAAATTGCAGGCTCAGAAGGAGGCCCTCGAAAGTCAGCTTTCCTCAATTCAAACAGAAAAGGAGGAGCAAATCAAACTCTTTGATGACGCTGTCGCCATCCACCAAGCCCAAGAATCACGTGCGGCACAAGAGTGTGCATCATGGAGGAGCAATGCAATGCGATCAAACCAGCAGCTTGAGTCGGTTAACGCTGATTTAGCACAGAAAGAATTACTGCTTAAAAGTCTACAAAACGATCTTACGAAGTCTAAAGCAGAACAAGACCAAAATATCCAGCGTATTAGGAATCTGGAAGAAAGTGAGAAACAACTCAGGTCAGAAATCGAGATATCTAACCAGTCTGTTGAGAAACACAAGCAAGATATTAATAAAAAATCTGAGGCACTTGAAACGGCAGAAGAGAAATATAGAGAGAAAGTCAAAGATTTTACAAAGCTGGAAAGTGAGCACACTTCCATGAAAAAGGCTTTAAATGAGAAGATTTTAGTAGAACAAAAGAGAGCTCAAGAGTTGGAATCATCAAAAAAAGATTGTGAATTAAAGATTAATAAGCTCAAAGAGACTGTTGAGAAGTACAGAGCTGAGAAGCGCTCACTCGAATTGTCACAAGAACAGTCAGCACTGAAAATGAAAGAACTTGAAGAAAGTCTCAGAAGAAAAGAGGATGAAATTATATCGATTAGCGAAGCAAGGGATTCCTGCCAATTAGAGAGGGAGGCACAACGTAGTATGCTGAAAGAACAGAACGATAAAATCATTCAATTACAATCTGAGGGGGAATCTTTAGAGAGGAAGAATCATGAATTGTCTTCAGAATTGAGAAAGGAAACCGAAGTAAAGACAAGAATATTAAATGAGCACATGGAAATGTTTACCAAACCAACGCTACTAAATGAACTGATGAAAGAGAGATTCCGAAGCCCTTCTTCTCAGCTACTACAAACTCAACCACAACTGGCGCTGCCACAACCTCCGCTCTGTACTAGTCCCGTTGCTTCGGAGGAAGTTCCAGAGCCATCATCAATTCCACAAATGTCAGAAAATGATTGCAGCAGCGGCAGCAACACTCCCACTATCAAAACTAGCAAATGCACTAAGGACAATGGTGAAATTTCAGATCCAACTAGGAAAAGAAAGCATCCATCAAGTAGCACTAGTGATGAGAAATGCAAAGATGTTAGGAGAAGGAAGGATTCGAATGATGAGACAATTTCCAATGGGAATGCCTCAAGACGTCGAGGCTTACAGGTACAATACCGGCAATACTAAAACAGGTTTTTTTTTGGAATAAGCCAAATGTTTAATTAATTTTGAAGCGACTTTCTTATTTTTACAATAAAAATATTGATTAGCTTGCTTTTATGATAGCAAGGAACCACTCCTATTCAACAAGGATCTCACGGGAGGAAAATAAACACATCTAGTCCTATTTCATCCATAAGCAGTTCCGGTGGAAGTGATGATCAAAGTCCTCGAGGGGGAGATCAAAATAAAGCTATTGCTACTCAGGACAATAGCATAAGAATCAATTTACCTAACTTTAAAATACAATAAGGAATTTGGCATTAAACGTTTTATGTCATGTGTGCGTCCACTGTTCGCCAATCTCTCTCTATGCATTTTTACTTTTCAGCAAACTTGATTTCTGTAATTTTCACGATCATTCTACAATCAATCACAATTCTCTACATTTTGATGCACATATAATATGCCAGGCCTACTGACGATTAGCTGAGGTATGTATGTATATATTGGTCTGGATTTTCAAAATAGGCTATTATGTATGAAGATTGCACAAATCAAAATTGACAAAGATGAGACGCTCACCGAATGAGATTTGCGAAAAGGTGATGCATACAACTTTTTAAGGATGTTTGAAGAAGAAATGCAATGAACCAAATGAATATCTAATAAATAAATATATGCGGACGTGGAATTTCTTGCGCCACTCGGCCGCGGCGCGGCAGGGATTTTTCAGGGAAGAATAGAAAATCAGGGATTTTTTCTGAAATTTTTAGGGATTTTTCGAAAATTTCAGGGATTTTCCGACATTTTTAGGGATTTTTTCGGAAATTTCGTTTTTTTGCTCGTCAGGGACGAAAAATTTTTCAGGGATATTTTGGGCAAAATAGTATTTTCAGAGATTTTCTGGTTAGTAGATTTCAGGGATGAAAATCTGCGAGTCAGGGACAAATGTAAGAAATTCCATGTCCGGTTATTATCATCTTTATCTTCATTATCGTTAGCTTCCCTTCCATTTCTTGATTTCTTTAAGCAAGAACATCAAGGTAAAGTCCCTGGCAAAATTCAATGAAAGTAAATAAGAGACCATCCAAAATGACCATATCGTGAGCGTGACTTATTTACTTCATAGTTTTTTACAAGAGCCAAGAAATAGAACAGTGTGCTGTCATTGATGGAGACATAGGTGTCTATCTTTCTGGTCTCCCTCTAATAAAGAAAGCTACATATTTGTAGATGAGATGGGATTACGAGTTTTCTCTCCTCTATTCGCTATTTATGAGCTTCCCTAACCATTTGGCATGATAATAGCACGTGTTGTTTGAATGAGTTTGGATAAAGATTTTTGCCAGTCTTCTTCCTATAGTAATGCATTGCTGAAACACACTGAAGCTGATGTAGAATGTGAGTTGAAGAAAGCGGCGCCGGCTACATGGACTATTGACTACCGACGACGGTATACATTCTTTCTAAAACTTGGTATTATAGTTTTGTGCGTTTTTTACAAAACCGTTGTTCTTTGGCAAACAAGAAGCAAGATGCAATGTCTCAAAAGTTTCCAATATGTGTGGATGTATGCTCTACAACAGTACATTACACATATTTTTACGCAAAAAGGATGAAATGAACTGAGTAGCTCCTACGAACTTACTTTGAGATTTTTGTGAGGGTACAAGTTACTCAACAAAATCAGGATGGTAGAATATAGCCCTCATTTCATTTACGTTTTTTATGAATCAAATAGATAATTTATTGGTAGAGTGGCGCGGTTTTCGTTTTTACAGTATGGACATTAGAAGAACATATTTCTTCTTCAATGTCCACCACAACGACTGGCTATGATAGCACTGTCAGTTTTTGTTTTCCGCAGTTGTTGTATGAAAAACATGCTGACATCAACTTAATCCCTTTTGCCGCTGCTTGGACAGTGTATTATTATGTTTGCTAACAAGTATAACAAGAAAACATTTTTGCTTCAAGATAAACTCCTGAGGGAGGCAAATTATGTATAAAAATCGAAATCAACATACACAGAGAATTTTCAAGGAAATTAGATTTATTATACGCAAGTACACTTAGATGATGCTGCAGTAGAGTCTATAACAAAACTTGGAAACCGGAACAATAACAGTTTCATGAACATAACGATAAGATTAACTATGTATGGTGTAATAACATGCATGTAGGTAGAAATCTGCGTTGTAGGAAGTTACCTCATTGTAATCCGCATAATCGATATTGACTCATTGAAGTCAAAAGAAGCGCAGCAGTGACCGCATGCTATCAGTGTTGCGGTTTATTTTCTCTGAAAAGGGCAGAAGCAAGCGCTGTTTTTAATAAAATTGATGGGATTTTTTTTCATTCCGAATTTGGACAACAAATACACATATACCCATGATTCATTTTGTATGCTAGCAGTTGGTCTGCAGTCAGCTATAGTTTGCGTTATCATGCAGGTTTTATACTGCTTAATTCCCGGTACCTTATATAAAACAAGAGTACTTTTTTGATGAAAACACCCAAATCGGGTAAATCGATGCACACACCACTCCAATCGAGTAATCGAAAAATGGAGTTAAAAGAAGGAAGGAAGTCGGAGAAAGCCATAATTCTGTATCAATTCTTCTTTCCTGTCTTTCAACGATTAAAAGATAGAGAATAAAAGTGGAAGGAAATTACATGTTTCTCTATTCTTTATGCGCGGAGCCAGCATATTCTCGGTATGCCCAATTTCGCTACTCTGCATTACTCAAGCAAGATGCCAGTGTACAAAAATGCGTTTATACCGTTATCTTCTTTTTATCTACATATATGACTGTGTGTTTGATCAAAGCTATATTAATTAAAATTTTGGAAGCACCCATTTGTTTTACTGACTTCTCGTTCCATGTTTAGTTAATACGAACCGTCCATATTTAGCCCACCTACAGCCAAAATCTTGATAGATTGGTCAAAAGTACATGATAAAGTTCTGTTTGACATGCTACGTAACATCAAATGAACTTGGTGACCGTCGAAATCTTTGACATAGAGAATGTCTAAAGCTACAAAATTGCTTTTACTCAGGCATACAAGAGGCAAAGTTAAAAGTTATGTTGATTGTAGCAATTTAGTAGAAACTAAACTTGTTTCAAAGTTAAACTACAACGTTGCTTCCAAGAGGAAGAAAATCAAGGGTAAAGTACATAAAATTAGGAAAAATTTTATACGTAAAGTAGACATGCACTACTCTCAGTCTGTCCTCCCATACATTCGACATTGGGAAACACTAAATGTTCAAGCTTCACAAAATGAATGCCTTAGTCCGAACCATCACTTTCATTACTATTTACTGTCAGCCTGACATCTCTAGTTTTCCACTGTACCTTCATTAACAACTAAAGTATAAAAACTTTCCTCACGCCCTAATGAGCGTTTACAGGCTGACCTTACCCTCATTTCTAGTTGGTTTTATCACGTATGGGGTAAACACGCATGCACGATTCTTTTTACTTTTACTGTTTGCCATTCAATGGATGGCGATAAGATATGATTACGTTAACAAAGTCTCTCTTCCCTTCTCATGGAAAATGAAAGCTTTTTGATTGTATGCGACTCACTGTGGCTCACTATGGCACAATAATAATGATATGGTGTATGCGTTTCATGCTCCATTCAGTACTGATGTAGTCAAATTGATATAAAGTAAGTACCAGTCCCTTTCTCCTTTTGCAGTCTACGAAAACCAAAGTGCTTACTATTGCATGAATGCACGTTTACATATGCAAGTTCAGCAGCCAAAGTACTGGGAAAACTGAAAGGGAAAGAGCTTATCGTTGGTTTTGTTAATCTGCTGCTACTACTACCCCCGCTGCACAGAGTAAACTCCTGTCTCTGTCTCAGTTTAGCAGTGTTTGTAACGTAGATGCACTACCCAAATATCATAATGTGCCGTGATATGATTATGATAATATAAACTGTATGATTTTGTATGCATACCTATTCATGTTAAAATGAGTATTTTAGAGTTGTAAGTACGGTCAATGTATTAGAGTTCGTTGCCTTAAGCTGACGTGGCGTATGCATTTAGTTTCAATGTTAACATGAATTTGGCTTTCCGGATCATTCTGGAAGCTATTTTACTACATAATTGTAACGTAGAAGTTTTTGCTTCCACATCGACAAGTCAATGTCCTTCTAGTAATTTCTTGTGTGTTCTATTAGCTTCGAGATCTTTCTGGTAGGTTTTTGACAAGTTAATGCATTTTATGACAAAAGTAAATATTTTGCAAAATATGAGACTTGCAGCTCATTCCTGTTACGAGCAATTGGCATCCGAATCTTTGAAAGATAATAAAGCTTACATTTGTGTGTGGCTTTTTGAAAAATTGTAATACATCTATTTGATTACATCGAAACCAAAGAGTTATACTAGTGTCAATGTGTAACTTTTTGTTGTTTTCCAGATGCATATTTTATCATTGAAATCGGTTATGCAATGCTGGTCTACGGTCAGACGAGATGGTTCCCGTAGCCCGTAAAGCATTCAATAATTCGACCCGCATTGCCCCATGTGAAAATCCCATGTAAAAGGGCAGTACGGGTTACTGTGCTAAGAGTTTGAAATACTTGATTTGCATATGACTCTCCAAGTGCTAAGTTAAGATATTTTTATTTTTAGATTCCAAACGTTCAATCAAGGTTTTGATCGCGTTGGAGTTCGGAAGTAAAATCGCTTTTGTCTTTGGTGGAACTGTGGCTGCATGTGCTGTCGTATTTTCTAATTTAGATCCATTTGAGATTATTCTCAGATGGCTCAAAGCAAACAAAAACGCCACCATTTACTCAGTCTTACGATATATTTTAATGATTTACATTACTCAGGTCTTCACAATTTGTTTGAGAGTTATCGGCATTACAGTGTTAGTTGAGGGTTTTTATAGAATTCAATTACTGAAGGTTCTCAAACAATGTAAGCCAATCGAGACATGCTTGAAATTGTATAGTGAAAATTATATTATCATGCAGGTTCTGTCGAAATTTGAGAAAAATATTGTTGGCTCGGTTTT